>JABSTR010002156.1:0-110865 GCA_013339765.2 Haemaphysalis longicornis
CGAAATCTCGACACACAGGCTCTTTCGCTTTTTACTTCTATCAGAAAATTTTTACCGTAGCCGGTATCGAACCTATGTCCTTGGGCTCAGCAGCACAACACCATAGCCACTTTAGTCTCACAGAACCCAAGCAACGCCTCTTCAAAATCCCAGTGTTCCTCAAAGCCTTACTTGAGAGCCCCTGACCTAGCGCCTTCGCAAGGCACCTTTTTATTCACAGGGCCTTAGTGGCATACAAGGACTATTCAGCGAAACACACAGAAAAAACATTAAGACCAGAATGTAAAATTTTACATCTCAAAAAACTTGCAACTGTGCAACTGACTATGTATCTAATGGTATGAGATTGGATCCTGGCAGAGTCTGTTTAACACTTCTTCTTTTAAGCTGGGCTGAAGACTGTCCCCCCTGGTGGGGGCCCCTAACACCAGCACAGTGCTGTTTAATGGAAGTTTATTCCTCCTCCTCTTAGCACCCTCCCTATGTCAGAAAGGGCCTCGGAAGACATACGACAGCCAGCATACAAAATTTCACACTAGCTGTGACATATGAATACTACTTCAGTCTTGCTTCTGCTGTGATGCTACGCAGTCATGTTGGATTGCCTTAATTTTTGGAGTGTCTTTTTTGGCATCCTGTAGCCTTCTTCTACTTAGCTCCTGCAATTGTACCTTCGTAAAATAAATTTTACTACAAGAGACCCCTGAAAAAATGCATGCACGTGGTTATAAAATAGGTAGCTCTTTCCAAAAGTGGAGTGTGTTGCTGAGAAACAGATCTTGTTCAGGTGTCTAGTTGCTACCTAGGTGTCCAGTAACTGGAGTAAGGGTCACAATTATTAGGCTTTGCTAAAATAAATGCACGAGCACAAGCCACACCTCAACACCTCACGTTGGTGACTGCTTCCAGTTGAGCCCTGGGCCTCCAGCTGTGGCTCGGTATCCATAGGCAGCTGCTGCTGTTCAGGCTCTGCTGCCACCGGTTGGCCTTGCCCTGTGGGTGTGCTGGTGCTGGCTTCTTGGGAGTTGTCCTGTGTTTGCTTTCCCAGTCAAGCTTCCTGAATGCCCCCTCCAGACATGCTGTGAACAGTTAGGAATAGTGAAAACTGACTGTGAATCAGATCGAATATTCTCAAATACGAATAGTAGAAACCAACCGCGAATTACATATATTCGAATGTAAATGGCAAAAGATTACTGCAAATGAATTATTTTCAAATGTGAATAGTGAAAATTCACTTCACATTGAATTTGATTCAAATTGCGCATTGCTCCCACGCCAGGCTGCTGTTAGCTGTGCCACGTATAAAGATGTATTATGAGCTGCACTGTTGTGGCGAATACCACACGCCCATTTATTCCTTCTAAGTGGAACCAAAAATAGTAGAGCGAAGGTATGTACTGAGACATACGAACGTCTGGGCATAATTTAAAAGTAGTTTTACAAGCACAGGCTTTCAGTCAGGCTGTGCCATCTTCATTAGGACAGGTGCATCAGACAAGTCTAGTTAAGTGCGCCGTGGCTGTGCATTGTGCTCATCGCTGCCTTTCTCCCGAATTAGAGAATTCAACCACTGCAGAACAGAGTTTCTGCGATAGCTTTCCGTCTACACTGCATGATAGCTTGCTTGAAGCTGAAAATTAACTGAGAGAGATACCAGTTTGCATAACGTTGGCACAGGTCACATAAAGTAGCAATATATGGAGTGTGCTGGGGTACATAGCTACTTACAATGTTCAACGTGATTTGGTGCTCTTCTGTCCAGCTTAGTGAGGGGGCTCACTCCTTCGTCGCCATAATGCCCTCTCCGCCACCCGCAGAACCAGTGGTAGACGGTGCTGACTGGGGATTTACAGCGCTTGCTAGCGAGAAGGCCCTCACCGTCCTCCTGCCTTGCCAGCTTCGTTTTATGAGGAGCTAGTGCGGCTGCTGGGGTCGTATCATCTTGAAAGTAGCGGAAGAATGCGGCACTTTTGTCCGATGTGGGTTTTAGAAGGCGAAGCCCATCGGCGCAGTCGAGCCCGTGGTTGAGCACCTCATGCAGCTTGATGACAAGCAGTCGGCGAGACTGGCCAGTTGAGGAATGGGTCGTTCTGCTGAGTTGCTTTGTGACTTCCTAATTTTGACATCTACAAATGCTTAGCAGTAGTAGAATGCTTTCCGGCAGTTTCGTTCAAGCTTCTGTGCTGACACCTTCACTCCTTGTGGAACACAAACCTGTAAAAAGAGAATATCACAAATTATCTCAATCTCCCAAAATATTATTTAAAGCTTGATATACAATGACTAACCTGCAATATATTTTTTTACTTAACTTACAATTTTATGAAACACAAACGTGTGTAAACGGTAATATTATGAATTATTTAGTTGTGAGAATATTATGAGAACCAGATATGCAATCTGTAACCTGCAAATGTTTTTTTTACTTCAATTACCCACTTCATCTGACAAGTTTCACAATCAGACAACTAAGAAATGCTGAAGTTTCCAAGGTGATGCGCATACTGTATTAAAGATGTGCCTCCAAGTCATGTTCTGATCTACTTCGCGGAATAAGAAATTGTACAGGTTTAGCACTCGCCTTTCACTTAATTTTCCCATGTATGAAAAATGGCGTTTTAGGAAAATTTGTGTTGGTACCAAGCAAAAAAAAAAAAAAAACTTGCTCAATCGCTCACGAAATCGAAGCGGAACAGTTGCATGTTATGCTCTTGCATATAACACATTCTCTCCAAAATAGGACAGTTATACTGCTTCCCACATTTCGGTTACGTTTAAATCCACTGAAGACGTAATAACACGACACGTTTAAAGCCTCTTTTAAAGCATTTTCAGTTGGTCTTTTTTTCCTCCTCAGCAAGGGGTGCCCCTTTATAGACCGAAGGGGGCAGGAGATAATTGGCTAAAAATCATTCATCTGTGAAAATGTTAAAAGCATGACACACATGCTTGACTCTTTTTGCTCGGACCATACTATGAAGCGTTATTTGTTTGTGAATTAGAATTAATTACATCACACATTATTCTGATATTGTTTAATCTTACGTAAGGAAAAATAAATTAATTTGAACATGAAGTGAAATGCGGATTGTTTTTGCACGGGTGCTTCAAATCGTGGTCAAAAAATCCCAGCCCAACTCAATGTAATGTAATTTAAACTATATGTTCTTTCACCTCGGCCAAGAGAACATACAACGAAGTTTCAGCTGTTCTTCCCTTTGAAATTGAGCGTGAAAGACGGCGGCATCGATGATTGACCCGTGGCGTTGTTCAGCGTGACGGAAGCAAGTGTGATCAGTAGTAACCAGATTTTTAAGCCACCGCTACTGTAATAAATGCGTAGCAAAAAAAAAAAAAAAAAAAAAACTCGCTGGTGTAGCTTCGCAACTGCAACTGATCAGTCTGTCTTGATTTTACCAGGTCGGGTAGGGGGGTGATATGGCAACGCCTCCGAGGACCTTGCCTGAATAAATAAAGACACTGCCGAAGAGCATCTATGGTACCTCGTTGGGTTGGGGGCTCCCAGTCGACGATCCACGACGCACGGTTCGCACGGTTGCCTCGCCGTAGTAGTCAGCCATGCGTACGCATCCCCGCACGAAGCACGTCCACGTTATCGACGCTGGCTTTGCAGTCTAACTAGAAAGGTTGGTCGCGCCCGCGCACGTCACAACGGCTGAAGAAATTAACTGCTACTTCGCCGTCGAACTAGAAAAAAACCGTAAAATTGCAGCAAACTCTACGCCACTGATGCTGCTGGTGCCGTGAACGAGCCCTAAACAAGAGCAGAGGAGTGCGGAGTACGTTTACTGCTTTGTTCGCACGCCGGCAGAACCAGCCTAAACATCAAATAGCAGGGAAGGAGTGCGGAGTACGTTTGGTGCTTTGTTCGAACTTCGCACACCGCAACGTTTTTATGGCGCAAGGTTTGTTTTGCATTCAACAGGTGGCGCACCGCAAACGCGCAATTTTTAAATTGTAAGCCGCGGCATTCGCGCTCACGTCTCCGGCTACGGATGAGATTTCTTTTTCTTGGAATGCATTTTTAGCATTTCTGCGCGTACTGTAGCACGATATCACGTTACTGTGATCGCCTACAGCATCAGCAACCATGCTTAAAATAAGACATATTCCCGCTGCATTTTTATTCAGTGACAAAAAAGTAAATTCTCAACAAGAAAAGTGGGGGGAGGGTTCATTATGAGAGTAAATACAGTAGCTCTCATTTTAAGCACAAAAAACTACACTGAACTTTTTCATGTTTCGACACTTTTTGCACCTCAAAGGTTGCTGCTATGCTTAAAAAGAGAGAAAGAGGAAGTAAATCTACTGGGATGCACAAGCGACATAGCACAGGAGCATAGTTCAGTACATCTGCCCAGGAGGGACCTAATGGTTTTACGGTACACTATAGACGCCTAAAGAGACACTAAAGTGCAAAAGCAAGTTGGCCAGCATCGGTAATTGCAGTGTTGTGAATACAAATAATATGCGACTTGCAGCAGCAGTACTTTATTAGTGCATGAAAATTCGCAAAGCGTCCTGAAACAGGCACGGCTGCCCTGTACATTGTTCTGCAGACAACTTGTGGCATCACTGATTGCGAATGGCAAGACAAGACTGGTGGAACTAGTCGAAGTGTTCTTCTGAAGCAAACACTGATGCAGGGTTATGCAAGTTTAAAATGAGTGTGTGCGCGTATGCAAGTTTAAAATGAGTGTGTGCAAGAACTTTTCCTGGTTATGAGCATTTTAAAAGACACAAACATCAGCCAGTAAACATAAAATATGATGCCTCATCCCAGGCTTTCTTGCAATGTCGATTTCGTGGGAATGTTTTGCCTCGCCTAGAAACACAGCCAAAAAATACATGCATGTGGGTGCACTAGAGACTGTAGTACTGTACCTAGCTAGTGACATACAGATAAAGCAGCCAGTGGAAACAGGAAAATTAGCACAATCAACACGAAGCAGGACGGCTTTCAAATGCTTTGATCAATGGCGCATGCATATTCAGCAGCTTTTCATAGGTGAGTAGCGCCTGCAGGCGTTTCTGGGGAAACATGGTCAAGTAGCGCGGTAAAGACGGGACAAAAGTAGAGACCACACAGGACTAGCGCTAGACATCAACTGAAATTTTTACTACACACATCAAAAGATATACAGGAAGGGCGCATGCGTGAACATATGCTCAAAGCACAAAGAAAAAAGACAAGGTCAAGTGGTGCATTTTGTTACGCACGTGGCAAGTTCGCATCCAGATAATCTATTTCTTTTTTTGATGAACTAATAGAAGCCGTGCTTACACACTTTTCACCGGCTTTCATGATGCACCACGCTTCAAACAATTCACGGCTGGCTTGGTCCTTAAAACAGCACAATGTTACTGTCTTCTCGTAAATTGGAACACAGTGTGGAACGCACCGGCAGCGGCGGCAATGGTCAGCTAAACGGCCCCCCCGCAGCGAGCGCTTGAACAGCTGTACGGTGCTCCCAGAGCCTGTCATTTATGCACCTACCAGTCTGCCCAATATAGCATTTTCCACCAGATAGAGGCACTTCGTATACAACACCTTGCTTGCAACCAACAAACAGCGTGGCATGCCTCTTCTTCGGTTACCCTTCTTCTCGCCATTCACAGCAGAGCACATTCGTGCTAGTTTTTCTGGGGCGGAGAACACAACGTCGGCACCACATTTCCCCGCCACCTTTTTAAGGCGGTTGGAGAAATTGTGCACGTAAGGGACGACTACAGGCCTCCTTTCTTTGCGAGGTTCATCTCGCCCTTGACGCCGTGCCCCTGACTTGACGTCACGCAATTCGCCCCGAGCGCGAACACAGTCGGCCCCTGGCGGCGGTGGGACGAATCGCTCCTAGTGTGGATGGCGCTCTCGCGTCGTCTGCTTTTTCACGTTGCGTGCGGCGCAAGACGCGTGCTGCACACGACAAAACAACCAATATGTGTGCTCGTTGGGCAGTAAGCAATGGCATAGTAACCTTTGCGTGCTCGTTTCCTCTAGAAACGCAACAATCAGCGGCCGTTGCGGGTTAATGCGCTGGTTTAATTCCACGAAACATCTTCGCTGTGGTCACCGCTTGAGTGTGAAACGTGTTATAAACATTGCTTCCACACATTTCACTTTTCTTATTGTTGAGTGCAGTCGTCTGCCGTTTCGAGAACGTCGAAGGGTGCTTTTTGAAGGTGGCGTGGTGATTATTTAAAGGATAAAAGTTTAGTACGCGAAACGGGTAAGAAGCGACAAGACCTGTGCATACGCGTGCAAATTCCACACCCTTGTAAAATTGCGCTGTGTCCTTATAGAAAGAAACAAACAAAAACATTTACACTGCACACGACCCGTGCGCTATCGCCCATACATTACCGGACACGTATTTTACACCCGCAAGCGTCTGTGTGATCGTGTCCTTCCCGTACCTTTTCTAAAATAAATACCATTTTTGGACAGTCGTTGGTTATACTCAGGAGGAGGAATAAGCATTTATTCAACTGTATCGATTTGCTAATTTTACGTATTATTTAAATACGTTTCTATGGATGCGCAAGAGTATTTAGGGGGAATGTTTCAGTAAAATTAAGCAGTTGTGAGTTTGCGTCAGTCATGTGGCATTTTGTGTGTCATTTTCATATATATCCTTTTCAAATCCGACATGAATCACCTTGTCCAGAAACATGTCTCACTCAGCATAACCAAATGCCTAATTTGGTCACGTCTTAACCTCTTAAGGTGGACCTAAGTTTAAAGAAAGAGGAGAAAACTCGTAATATATAATGCACGTTGTTGCCCACATGTGTGTGGGGTGTGTGCCATGACTCGCTGTTTTTTTTTTTTTTTCCCACAATGCTTGCTTTCAATACAATTTTGAAAAAGGCGTCCCACAATTCCTGGACAATCTCGGACCAAAGGGGGGTTAATCATTTTGGAAAATACCTGTGCTGCTTTTTCACCGCTGCAGAACACGACGCCTAGTGTAGTTTCGATTGTAAATAATACTTATAACCATAGTTTGGCTTTTCGCGCGCGTTACATGCGTTCTCTTCTCGCTGCTCTTGCAACGTTGGCAGGACCCCCCCCCCCCCCCCTCACCCTTCCCGAAAAAAATGAAATGCGCAGAATTTCATTTTTTAAACAATCCTCAAGAATTAAATGCCAAGACAAAGGCGATATTCAGTTTACAAAACAAAGTAGTTACCGGGAACCCGTTACGCTGATTTGCAACGAGAAATAAAAAGGAAATGTTTTACTACATCTGCAACAGCACAACTTCATTTATTGCCGTCTTTAGGGTTCGTAAGCAACCTTATACGCAAGAATGCAAACACATCTCGCTGTTGCAGGCACCTGTTAGATTTTAAAAGGAACGCAAATCGTCAACAGAGCAGCCGTCACAGAAAATTTGTGCTCACTGTGAGGTCCCAGAAGCTTTGCACACTGTAAGCCTGCTTGTCACTTTGCGAAAACCTAGTTAAACATGAGATGTTGATTGTACTGCGTGCGTTGATAATTCAATTCGGAAGTTCACTTGCGACGAAAGCCGTAAATAAGTGATCCGAAACCGTTATTCATCAAACCTTCCTTCACAGTCACTAAAATTTCATTTAAAAGACCCGTTAGAGCGGTTACATTTATATCTCTGCGCTGATCAAAATTCAGTAATTTTATGTTGCTTTTTGAACACAAAAAATATCGTAAGCTCTTAGAAGGAATTTCGGGGCAGTTAAGTAGTGTTACCATTTCAGAGCATCCCACAAATGCAAGAATGCGTCATGCTACCAGTGAAAGCGATTGAGATTGCCGTTGTAAACTGAATTTCAGAGATCGAGGCTTCCTGATTTGTTTCTATTTATGCTTTTATTGAAGGCTCAAAGCCATAGTCTGGAAAGATCGAGCTTGCTACGAGCCACAGCGTACAAGTTCATTGTCACAATTACGGCCATTCTGAGATTCCCGATGAGTCGTCGCGTTTTTTGGCGTAATAATGAAAACTGACTGCCACTTCCATGCTATACATTGAACGTTGAGTAACCGAACTATAGCATACCACTCTTGTTTGCACCTGTCGTGCGCACATACGGCGAGAAAAAGGCACGAAGCGCGCCCACAGTATGCATTCTTACGGGCCGCTCAGCGGAGCATCCACACTAGCAGCGCGACGCTGTCGCCACCTACATGTCGAGCTCGCGGCGAATAGGCTTTCAACCACTGCTGCTATTACTTCCCGAGGGAAGCCGGCATCTTTCAAACGTGCAACTTGGTGCTGAACACTATCGGCGACTTGGTGCTGACAAGACTTCTCGAGGGCACCGCGAAGACAGCTAACGCCAATACCCCTTTTCACTATCTTCGAATGCGCTGAACGATAATCCAAAATTGCCTTTTTTGACCGTGGCTGATACGCCCAACACACGCGTGTTCCACAGAAATTAAAACACACATCGAGGAACTGCAAGGACCCATCATTTGGTAATTCATGAGTGAATTCCAAGCCGTCAGAGCACTCCAGAAATGTTTTCTTAACTGTCTTGACTAAAAGGTTTACTTCTTCTGGCTTCACCGACCTAGTAACAATCATGTAATCATCGACATATCTAAATATCTTTGCTGTCTTAGCCGTGTCAATATATGCCTCAATGCTGCAGCGCCAGACAAACGTCTTCAAATTTTCCTTCTTCCCACACACCATATCCGACTGGAATAATCTGCCTGTATCTGTTGTCTGCAACATTGATGGGATTGAACATATTGAAAATTGAGACAGTATGTTTTTACAAGTTACTGTATTTTACCCTGTGTTGTCGGTTTGTTTATATTTGAGTGATTCCTGCTTGGGTCCTGTGTGGGGCCTGCAGTATGTCATAAATAAATAAATAAATAAGCTGGTCCGCAGCAACACATGCAATGTACACTTAACTCTTAAGCCAAATACAGCCACCATAGCACATTGTTTTCACCTGTTTTGCAATTCACACAGTGAGAGCAGAACTGCTTAAATATGCTCCTTCTGGAAGCGTCTTTTGGGAAACTGGTCATTAGGAATGCAATAGTCATCACTTCAAAGGCTCTGTGACAAGCTTAATAACACCCACGCTTTGCAATTGGTCAGCTGTACACTGAATTTGCACACCAGACACTTTCCTAAGCGGTCGCCAGCGACAAAGAAAAAGGGGGGTGGGGGGTCACACGAGATTTGAACCCTGGAACAACACATTTAGCAACGGAAGCGCACACCAAAGGGTCATCCTGTCTGACTGAGGAAATCGTCCGAGCAGTAGTAAATCATTGAAGGACTCAGGCTAGTTATCATTGCGCCTGCCGAAACTTTAGCGAGTTACAACTGCCGTTTCGTCAGCACGGAACGCTAGTGAAGAAACAAAAAAGAACGAAAGCAACATGGTCGTTTGCGCTATCACAGAAAAACATCGGGGCACAAAATGCAATTTCCGGGCCAAAGGTTGAGCCGATCACATGTAGGGTGAACGGTAGATCTACGTTTGAGAAACAGCCGCTCCAACTACGCGGCGACTGGCGAACGGTTGAGGCACTTCGAAATCTACAGCGCCGGCCAACACCCGAGAACGCGAAATCACGCACAGAGGCACGGTTGAAGCACTTCACGTAAGAGCATGAGGAGAGGATACAGTAGAGCGCACACCCGCACACTGCGTATCCAAACAGTTGCCGCTTCACGTAAGAGAACGCGAAATATCCAACACAGGCACGGTTGAAGCACTCGTAACTTCGCTAGAATACGAAGGATTAAGCGTTAAATCCAAAGCGCGGCCGTCGCAGAGAGCGAAATAAAACACGCCGATTGATACACTTGTCACTTCACGGAAGTGCCCGAGCAGAGGCTAGCGCAGAGCGCACACTTCTCCGGCGATATTCAACGCCGGCAGGGCGGTCCCAGAGCGCGGGGAGTGTGCACAACGGCGGAAAAGCCAAGCGCCCTTCGCCTTTCCCACTCGCACTCCTCCTTTTCTCCCTTTCGCGTCTGAGCGTCCGGGCAATTTATTTCACGCCTCCGGGACCTCTTTGACCATCAGGGTAACGTCGAAGAAGAAAGTACTCCAGTTCCCTGCTTTATACTATGTCGCATGGTATTTTCGGAACCCTCTCTTCCAAATTATCGGGCCCCAAAAAGGGCCCGCACCGATGTAATATTCATACCTCTGCCCAACATGAAATTTAACACCCCGGACAACTTTCTTCACTTCTTAGTGATACAATCCAAGAAAAGGGAATCTCTAGTTACCTGCCAGTCGGTCTTCTTAATTGCCAAGTTCATTGAGAGTGTAGCTGGCGCGAACTACAAGACAAAGAAGCTGACATCGGGGGACGTGCTTGGTGAACTATCTACTAAAAACAATCTTACAGTCTCTTGAACCACACCGACTTACTTGGCCTTGAAATAGCTGTAACGCCACATCGGAGCCTGAACAGCTCGCAGGCCGTCATTTCTGAGACCTCCTCAATGAAATTGAGTCTGGCCTCCTCGAGGGCATGCGTGACCAGGGCGTTACTGCGGTAACAAGAATAATGATCAGACGCGATGGCAAAGAAGTAAAAACTAAACATGTGATCCTAACTTTTAACCGAAATGTTCTACCTGAGTCTGTCACTGCAGGCTTCCTTCATTGCAACGTCCAACCCTACATACCAAACCCACGCCGCTGCTTCAAGTGCCAGCGGTATGGGCACAGTACTACCACCTGCCGCGGAAAACTGACATGCGCCAAGTGCACAGGGCATCATTACCCTTGAGAGAACTGTGCTTCTAACGTATTGAAATGTGCCAACTGTGAACAACCCCATGCTGCATACTCCCGGTCATGTGCTAAATTCAAAGCCGAGAAAGAAATTATAAACATGAAGGTCAACCAGAACATCACCTACCAAGAAGCACGACAGAAACACTTAATGTTTTCGCAAAGGTATGCTGACGCAGCTCGCCGGGTGGCGGAGCGGCGTCTTGTCACGGCGGCCACCCAGTACTGCGAGGCAGACTTGGTGCCGCCCAAGCCCCCCCCAGGTGCTGCCCAAGGCAGCCCAACCATCCGACACGATACCTGTGGCGCCCGCAAGTGTTGTGTTAGCTGCGATTGTCAGGAGTGACGGTACTGCGGTCAGTCCTCCTCTTCCGGCTACCAGACTGCAGGCGGCCATGGGCGTAGATGTGGTCGGTCCCACGACCTCTTCTGTGTCCGACAAGCAACAGTCGGGGACGGCCGGGGCTCCTGCCTCCACTTCAAACATATCCCGAGGTGGAGCCCGCAAGGGCTCTGTTTTGTCACTGTCACCACTCAGACGATGACATGGAGGTAACACCATCTCGGCCAGTGCCAAAGGCGGCAAGAGAACAGCGCACCATGGCGGGGCGAGGCCAAAAGCCACCAGCCGCTCGTGTCACAAGCCCCAGTCAGAACTGAGAGAGAGTATAGATCCAGCCCTAGACCTCATCTACACCAGCCAAAATCTTCTCCCTAAATATTTACTGTAGCACAAATTAATTACACAGTGGAACTTCCGGGGTCTGATTAAAAAACCTAGATGATATATATGAAATCCTACACAAAACGCTATCAGCCACCTATGTTTACAGGAGACACACTTGAACGCTAAGTACACCAATTTCCAGAACTAATACTCAGTATTTAGGAGAGACAAAGATTGCACGCACTGCTCTGGTGGCGTAGGTATAGTTACGCAAAATTCTATCCCTTGCCAATCTCTTCAAATGCTTACCGCCCTAGAAGCGCTTGCAGTGCGGGCAAATATATTCAACAGGTTAACAACAATTTGATCACTATACATTCCCCCTGAATATTGTTTATCTAGCTCTGAATTTGAGTCTTTCATGGATGAGCTGTCGGAGCCATTTCTACTCGTAGGTGACCTGAATGCACACAGCCCACTATGGGGATCTGCACGCACAGATTCCCGGGACCGCTTGATAGAAAACTTCCACTTCTCATCCGGAGCGTGTCTCTGTAACAAAAAAAAGAGCCGACATACTACAACACTACACACAATACATACTCACACATAGATCTGGCAATCGGCTCTTCTGTTCTCTTTGCGGCTGTTGAATGGGAAGTGGACGACAACCCCTATGGGAGCGACCACTTCCCTGTCATCTTGAAAGGCATTGATAGAGCCCGTAACAGTTCCATCTGCCATAAAAAGTTTAAGAAATCTGGTGCTGATTTGTTAAAATTTAAACAATTATCTCAGCTTCCACACGCATCTTTAAGCCATTTGGGCATTGACGAAGCCTGTGAACGGGTGACTGCGCACATTCTTCATGCTGCCGAGGGCTAAATTCCGCAAACAGCTGGTGCCACACCTAACACTAGGAGGCCGTGGTGGAATAAGGAGTGAAGGCATGCACGGCAGGCTCAAAATAAGGCATGGGGTGTCCTTCACAGGTATCCCACTTCCCAAAACTTGATTTCCTTCAAACGCGCGAAAGCACAAGGAAGACGAATTCGCCAGCAAGCAAAAACGGATAGCTGGCGCTCTTTCGTAACTTTTATCAATGCATACACAGATGCAGGCAAAGTATGGAACAGAATTATAAAGTTTGATGGACGCAAAACACACACCCTACCTTTGGTCAACAGTACAGGTGATACCCTAGAGAACCATGATGATGATGATAGTTGGGTTTTATTGGCGCAAGGCCGACTATGGGCAAAGAGCGCCACCTAGAGGACCAGGCAAACACACTTGCGAAATACGTTTCATATGTATCGAGTTCTGCTCATTACACGAATGCTTTCTTACGACACAAAACATCTATGGAGAAGAAACCGATCCGTAATAACAAAAGATCTGACGAACCATACAACGCCGAATTTTCTATAACAGAGCTTTTGGTCACCTTAGGAACATGTAAGAATTCAGTGCCTGGGGCGGATAGCATATCATACACAATGATTCAACATCTGCACCCAGAAACTCTCCGAACACTCTTGCACTTATTTAACAAAATATAGGTGGCGGGATACTTTCGGAGCGCTTGGAGAGAAGCAGTTGTAGTTGTCGTATTAAAATAGGGAAAAGATGCCTAACTACCTGCCAGTTACCGGCCTTAGTTGCCTAGGAAAGTTGCCTAGGAAAGGTTTTTGAAAAAAGTTGTAAATAAGAGGCTAATGCATTTCCTTGAATATAACGGCATCCTGGACAGTTGTCAGGCTGGTTTCCGATCAGCTCGAAGCACAACTGACCAGCTAGTTGCCTTTGAGTCGTGTATCAAAGTTGTTTTTATCCACAAACAGCACTGTCTTTCTGTTGTCTTTGATTAAAGGGGCCCTGAAAGGCATTTTGAGCACACTAAATGAACTAGCGCAATCGCTAGATTGGGTCGCCAACGTCACCTGTGCCAAGTATTACTCTTTTTACGCGCAGCGGAAAGCTCACACTTTTGTTGCAAAGTTTGTCGCTTTTTTCTCACCCTTTCCTTCGTGTTTTTGGACGCCGCCATCTTCACATGTCTACATCATCGATTCCCAGATGTTCGTCATGAGCTAGACATCCTGCTATTGGGCGGCTTTTTCACGCACTTCCGGCAAAGAGATGAGTCGTCTGCTCAGCGTCGGCTCGCCGGCTGATCTGCCAGCGGAGTGCCGGAGTGCTTTGACATTTTACGACAAACGAAACAAGTGTAAACAAACGCTTCACCGTTTGTATTGAATGCAACACGGCCATAACACGACGTGGATTTTATCTTACGTGAGTACGTACCATAAAGAAAGTCCCGTGGCACTTCTTTGGTGCAATCGCAGAGAACGCCCTGAGCCGAATGCCCGGGTTTGACGCGTACATTTTATTCAACTTCAAAACAATCCAGAGATGCGTTTCGAACGAACGCAACGTCACAACATGCGTTGCAAGTCTGAACCGCGATTGACAGACGATGAGTTGCCTCCTCCTGCCCGTCGTAAATACGGCACTCACCTCACACCCGGTTTGCGGGGACGAGCAGCAAGTCACAACTCTGGCGCGCAAGCGAGAAGGCTTTTAGCCAGGCACACTGCACATACCCCATGCGAGGTTGAGTGGTACGTCGTTTCGAGAAAGATAATCCAGACCATGGGAAGCACTATCCACCGCAGAAGTACAATGTCGCATTTCATCGCGAAACGAACGCGTCCACAACACACAGGAGGCGATGCACACACACACACACAGCTTCGGTCGCTGCATTGGCTTAGCTGCAAGCTTCGTTCGGACAATCAGCGATGCTACGACGATACAGAGCTGCGTGAGGACGACGTGCTAACCACTTCACGTATTTAAAAACACAGGGGCAAAGAACTAGGTTCATCGGAAGCAAAAAATCTTTCCTCCATTATAGTGCCTGAAATATACTGGCTAGTGTGCCGAGGGCGGGCTCCAGGCGGGCTGCCGGGAGCGATTGTACGCGGCCGTCTGCCGCTTGGGGCGCTGCCGTGCGGGAGTGTGCCCGAGCAGATCGCGCGGTTACCTCCGAGCTGCGTAGCAGACGGCAGCGGCAGAACTTTCCATTCCCGCTTGCGACGAAAGCGAGCGAAAGCGACGGGAATTCTGTCGCGCAACCAAAATTTGTCCCGACCATTCGACAAAAACGATCGTCGCGCGACAAAGCGACGGAATTCCTGCCGCTCTCACTCGCTTTCGTCGCAAGTGCGAACAGGCCTTTATGCGCAATCTCCGCCCCACATAAAACAAGGCTCTTGCTTGTCGCCTGAGCATACGGTTGATATCTGACTACGTTACACTGTGCTGCCAGTGTATTTAAACGATGTCACTAGGTTTGAAACGTACGCGCTCGGCGTGCAGCTTTGTAAACGCAAGCGGTTTCACATACGCACGCTATTTTGCTGCTAATAGAGTTTTAGTACAGCGTTTGTGGCCTTTGCATACGCTAAACGCTAAATTTTTGCGTCCCGCTACGTGACACCGCGATGGGAGTTTTAGTAGAGCGTCTCATCAGTTTTGCGTAGCGACACACTAATGCATACGGCGCCATCTGTCAAATGTTTCCGAAATGTCTCGCCGGCTGATCTGCTAGCGGAGTGCCGGAGTGTTTGGACATTTTACGACTATCCAAACAAGTGCAAAGCAAACGCTTTCCCGTCAGTGTTGAATGCAACACATGGGTGCAGCTTGTCAGAACACGGGTTCTCGCTGATCGAGTGCAGCGTTGGTTTGCTCTTCGCCTTCACGTTCATCGCCGCTGATAAAGCGATCCGATCCGGCGCGTTTTGTGCACGGGTTCTGTGTCGGTTTGAAAATGTCTTTTTCACATGCCGCCGGTAGTAGGAATTACAACCCACCGCAAAATAACACCCGGCACCAGCGGGGCCACATCTGAGACCGCGCTTTTTGGATAAACAGTGCGCGGTGCACCAAAGGGAACGAGCGCACGATTCTCCCCACGCGGCTGCGAGTTCGCCGCCGATACCAACTGCAGCCCTGCAGCTACGTACACCGCGAAAGGGCAAGGCCAGGCCGCACACATGCGGCCAGGTCATTCGTTCGCTTTTCCAGCCTGTCTCCATGGTGTCTACAGAGATGAAAAAGCCGAAAGAGCTGGCCCGTAGCAGACGGCAGTCTGTGGGAGCGCAATAGCGGAAGTACGTCACCGCTGAGGAGCGGAGCATCATGGGAGGGGAGGCCAACAGCGAAGAAACAGTTGAAAGGAGGAGGAAATACGGCGCGACGATAATTCGCGGTTTTTGATTTACGATTTCTCAGCTAATACTCATCGCTTTAACAAAATTCTTGCAGGAGGAGATTGCTAATACATTGCTTTATTTGGTTACATGTACATCCATGCATCGGCGGAAGGCATTTCAGGACCCCTTTAACAAAAGCATACGACACAACTTGGCGTCACGGCATACTGCTTAACCTCACGGCATTGGGTGTGTCTGGACATATGCTAAACACTATTGAAAGTTATTTGTTGGAGCGAACATTTAGGGTAAAAGTAGGCACAGTTGTATCACGAACCTACATATAAGAAAATGGTGTTCCCCAGGGGAGAGTATTAAAGCTGTACTCTGTAATTAAAATGAATTCACTTGGGAAATCGTTGCCACCCTCAATCGTCTACTCAATATATGTTGACGACCTCCAGAGTAGCTTTAGGTCATGCAATCAGTCCTAATGTGAAAGGCAGATACAGTTAGGCGTGAACAGGCTGGCAAAATGGACGGAAGAAAATGCTTTTAAATTGAATCCTTACAAACGTACACGTGTTTTATTCATAAGACCACGTGGAATTCGCCCAGAACCTGATGTCACACTGAACGGAGAACGGATTCCCGTCAAGGAAGAACATGTATCATCTTGACGAAACAGCGTAAAAAACAGGGACACCAGGAGAGAAAGACGACAGGACGACGCTGTACTCACAACTATTTTTTAATAAACTGCAACACGCATATATATACTATGTCCCCAAAACCCACGTGCGCTCACAACATGACGCACATCGAGATTATCACTACAAAGAAACACCAAACTCTAAGTCACGGACTTATCTAGAAATAAGAATTCTTTTTCATGTAATGCTATCGACGGCTCACTTATGCATATATCGCCTCTTTTTCTAATGTGAAATGCTTCGATAACTTCCCTAGTGATCTGATTAGTGTGAACCGAAAGGATGGTGGTGTCATGAATAAGCGGAAAGCACCCATGCTCGGAACAGTGTCTGGCGACATGTGAATCTTTCTTGTTTTTAGTGAGTTTTTGAGTTTTTGTGCTCTAATAATCTTATATTAATGAAACGACCGGTTTGCCCAACATATACGTGGCCACAATTAAACGGAATTTGATAGACCACCCCCATTTTACACTCGACTAGAGGGGACCTGTGCTTAACAGAGCATTTCTTTTTAACTGCAATATCAGATTCTGCCAATTTTCTTTCTATTCGACCACAAATTTTTCCCATGTTAATGGGTGCTGAAAAAACAACATTTATACCAAATCTACCCGCTACATTTTTGAGCCCATGTGACAATTTATGCTTATACGGACTTACTACCACTTTTTTCTTTTTACAAGGTTCACCCTCCCTTGGTTCTACGGAGGTAACTTCTTTTATCCGCCTAAGAAGCTTTCTTGTTGTTGCACAAAGAAAGTGCTCAGGAAAACCTGCCTTTCTTAACCGCTCCATTTGTACTACAAAACTTTTTGAAACCTGATGAAAGCAAGACCTGGAGAGGGCCGATAACAAGCACGAGAAGGCAATGCCATTTTGTACTATCTTGGAATGCGAGGAATTAAAATTGAGTATGGGTTTTTCCTATCACGGGCTGTATTCCTAGCACACGTGCGCATTAGTTAAATAGAGTTTAACGTCTAAAAATTGCAACTGATTATTATTTGGTACTTCATGCGTGAACTGTAGACCAAAGCCATTACTATGGAAAATTTGAACCACCTCTGTAACTGTCTGTTTGAAATCACACTTCTTCACCAGACAAGAAAATCGTCTACGTATCTTAGAACTTTAATTACTACGTCTTCCCCCCTTTTAACAGAGGAGGGAAGAATTACTACGTCTTCCCCCCTTTTTACATGAAAAAGAATTCTTCTTTCTAGATAAGTCCGTGACTTAGAGTTTGGTGTTTCTTTGTAGTGATAATCTCGATGTGCGTCATGTTGTGAGCGCACGTGGGTTTTGGGGACATAGTATATATATGCGTGTTGCAGTTTATTAAAAAATAGTTGTGAGTACAGCGTCGTCCTGTCGTCTTTCTCTCCTGGTGTCCCTGTTTTTTACGCTGTTTCGTCAAGATGATACATAACCAGTACCAACTCGCCCAAATGTTGATCCTTCTGAAGGAAGAACATCAGTTTTTATGTGTTGTTCTTGAAGGAAAGGTAGCGTACTTACAGCACTTCAAGAAACTCAAACAAAAATGCCTAAACACTATTAACATTTTGAAATTGTTGTCACATCAGTGCTGATTGAAACTTCATTCTACGTCTTTTTGTGAGTTTAGTTAGGTCACGTATAGACTATGGAAGCGTAACATACGGGTCCGCGTCTTGCCTTAAAAATGTTGCACCCAGTACACATTTGGGCCTTTGCCTTGCCTTGGGAGCCTTCAGGACAAGTCCAATCCAGAGTCTTTATGTAGAATGCGACCACTGGTGCCTAGAGCACCAGCGTGCTTCTACAGCACTCCTCTATGCTATTAGGACATTGTCTATGACGAATCACCCATGTAATTCAATTGTGAATGACATGTCATCGGCCCATTTGTATTTAGCGCGCCCGTCGATCCCTGTCCCTATAGCCTTGCGTGTCAAAGGCCTTGCAGTGGAGATAGGGGTGTCTTCAGATGATGACATAAAAACCTGTATCACCGACCTAGTCCCACCTTGGGACATGTCAACTATTCGTTGTGACACATCCTTTAAACTAATTGACAAGCGTCGTGCACCCCTCGAATTGATTCTACAGCATTTTTTAAGTTTATATAACACAGATATCTATACGCCTCTTTTTACACTGATGCTTCTAAGTCTTCTTCTGCTGCGTCCTATGCTGCACATGGCCCGGCCTTTGCCAGCACAAGGACATTGAACAGAAATTGTAGTATCTTTACAGCAAAAGCCTATGGTATTCTAATCACCGTGGAACACATTACACAGAACAAAATACAAGAATCAGTCATCTACAGACTCCTTAAGTGTAGTTACAGCATTGGATTCCTTTAAACTCACAAAAAACGTTCTTCTAAACCGCCTTTTTAAAGCTCTTATACCTGCCTATAAGGCAAAGCTAAATATACCTGTTTGCTGGATCCCCCGGACACACGGGCATTCTGTGCAATGAGATCGCTGACCGGAATGCCACTTTGGCGGCCCTCCGTAGGGGTGCGGACGTGGCGCAGGTCCCTCACCTCTATCTGAAACCAGTGATCCGGAGGGAAATCCGTAAATGCTGGCAGCACACGTGGGACACACACACAGACAAGCTCCACTCAATGAAACCAAACTTAGGAAGACACACAACAGAAAAACAAAACAGATTCACTGAAGTATCTATTTGCAGACTGCGAATAGGCCATGCTTACGCTACACACGCGTATGTTTTGAATGGCACACTCCCACCTGTTTGTAACAAGTGCGAGGAACTGCTCACCATTCTCCATGTGTTAATTGAGTGCACATTCTGCAATGAAGTCAGAAAACGGCATTTCCCTAAAATATATACCTACAACATTCCGCTACATCCTTCACTGTTTTAGGAGATGAAACTTTGTTCACAAACAAAAGTCTTTTAAGTTATCTTGCAGACATGAAGTTTTTAAAGCTCATCTCGTACAGTGCGTGACCTCAGAGCCTACGAACAGTGAGTGAGGCCCTGATGCTTCTTTTGTTCGCATGGGAGGCCCACTCTGGTCTCATGCTCTTTGGCTTGAGGTGCAGTCATGTCTCACCCATAATCCCTTTCAGCCACCATTATGCACATCTTCATATTTTAGTGGACGGGCCCTCTACACCCATATGTACAGTATTTTAGCATATATCATACTCATTTCATACATATTTTAGGCACAAACATGACTATTGAAAGACCACGTAACATAGTTTTGGCGCTCTTTGGTCTTAGAAACCCTTGCGCCAATAAATCACAAACATACATACATACATCTATAATTTCTTGCCTGGTCTGCTATCTGTGTCGGCCTAAAAATTCGTTTCGAAATAAAAATACCGTTGATAGTGGCGCTTCGTGCCGCCAATGCTTTTGTTTTCTTCTCTTGTCCCCGTGTTATTTCACACTCCCCATCAGTGCAATGTATTACCAACTCGCCCAACCTTCCGCTCTTGCATGACGAAACAGGAGCACAGAGACTGTGGGAGCGCAAAGCACGCTTTGCACTGCGAGTGATGGTGGGGCGAAAAACATCGCCTTGTTGACTCTCGAGGCAGGAGCAAGGCATGCGCTCGGATAGAGTCTAAAGTCTATCAGGGGGAGGTCTCGCGACCCGCCTTAGCGGTGGCTGAGTGGCTATGGCGTTGTGCTGCTGAGCATACAAGGACGCGGGTTCGATTCCCGGTCACGGCGTCCGCTTTTCTGATGGAGGCGAAAAGCACAAACGCCCGTGTGTGCGAGATTTCGGCGCACGTTAAAGATCCCCAGGTGGTCAAAATTAATCCGGAGCCCTCCACTACGGCGCGCCTCATCGCCTGTGTTGCGTCGGCGCATTAAACCCCCAATAATTGAAATCAGTAGTGCTCGCGCTTTCTTAAAGAGACACCGGCAGATCTTGAAATAATTTCTACTGTTTTCGTCACAAGACTCCGATTGTAGACAGAGGATGTTTTTTTATTATTTATCGACCATGAGGCTGATCTGTGGGCCAACTTCAGCTGGCCGTCCGTGCCCGGGTTCCCAGTTTGAGCTGGATATCCGGGTCTGGGCTGGCCAGGGAAAGCCTCCCCTTCTCGAAGGTGAGTTGGGAAGAGAGTGCAAGTCCGGAGCACGTTGGACTCCAATATGATGTGGTTTAGTGCGCCAGGCTGGGGACAGTAAGCGCGAAGGGAAGGGTGTTGGGTGGGGAAGATGAGCAAAGCATGTTGTTGGGCTAGTTGAAGATGAGGTGGAGGCTGGTGGGATGTGGGTAGGTATTCGTCTGGAGCTGCCCCCAAGTCGTAGGCTTCCTCTCTGTAGAGGCGCCAGTGTGGAGGTGGAATGCTTCGGCGAGTTTGCCTGCAATGGGCGAGGGATCTCTGCGTAGCCACTCAGTGGGAGGGGTTGATTTTGAGGGGGTAGACATTGGCCACCGTCGGCAATGGCTCGGTGTATTAAATCGTGAGCCGTTGCATTGCCGGGGATGGCGGCGTGTCCAGCAGCCCAGACGATGCGGATGTCAGGGGTTGTCGAGCAGTTTTTGAGGATGAGTAGAGCTGATAAAGAAATGCGGCCAATCTGGTAGTTTCGGCGGGCTGTCGGTGAATCGGTGAGGATAGAAGGACTTGTCGGTTGGCGAGTTGGGGCATCGTTAACGTGAAGTAAAAAACTGCAAAATTTGAGACGGCCACAAAAAGAGAGAACTGGGCGCGCCTGTCCTGTGTTCTCTTTTAATGTGGCCGTGTGAAATTTTGCGCAGTTCTTCACTTTTCGGATAGGGGCGGGAAGTGTCGGCCAGGGCAATGGCTATTTCCTCAGCGACATAGATTGAGGTTTTGGGGGTAGTGGCGGCATTGATGAATTGGCCAGTATGCGCAACTACACAGGCTACGTGGCTGGCGGGTCCAGGTATAGGGGGTAGCATCTGTGTAAAAGGCAGTGGGGTTGTTCCCGTATCGCTGCAGTCAGGGCTCGAGCACGAGAATCCCGGCGGCAAAGGTTGTAGCTGGCGTTCATATTGCGAGTTATTGGGGCCACTCGGATGCAATCTCGCAGGGATAGAGGGATGCGTTGCGTGTGTTCCCTCGGGGGTATCGGGTGGTGTCCTAATGCTCTTAAGACTTGTAGACTTGTGGGAGTCAATCGCAAGCGCCGTTGTTGAGCTGAATTATGGGCTTCATGCAGCTCTTCGCACGTGATGTGATTGATTGCGGGGTTTAACGCGCCGACGCAACGCAGGTGATGAGGCGCGCCGTAGTGGAGCGCTCCTCCGGATTAATTTTGACTACCTGCAGGGTATTTTTAACGTGCGCCGAAATCTCATACACACGGGCGTTTTTGCTTTTCGCCTCCATCAGAAAAGCTGCCGCCGCGGCCGGGAATCGAACCCGCGTCCTCGTGCTCAGCAGCGCAACGCCTTAGCCACAGAGCCCCCGCGGCGGGTTCCCAAGTGATGTGAACTCCCAAAGCGAGTGACATCTTGACCTAGCAGACATACTGACTCATGCTCCTGCGTGAACACTTGCAGTTTACTTGAGGAAATGGTAGCTGTTTGACCTACCCTTCTCGCATTTATCCAGTCCACACTTTTGGGGCATGTGAGTTGCGCTCCGATGCTCGGGAGTCAGGGAACAGTCGGCATTTTTGGAAGTGATTGCAAGAGAGAGAAAGAAGCCGATGGGATCTTTGGCGCTATCCTTCTGAGTTTTACGAACGTGGCTGTACGTTTAACGCCGCCGTCGATGCTGCGGGTTCTTAAAACGTCGATAAGGGGAGCAGATAGGCCCGTCAAACAGCAGGGTCGGCGCAGTATAGGAATATTCTGAACGAAAAAGAAAGGTAACCGAGCTAAGAACGAAAAAAGGGAAAAGGTATAGAGTACGGCAATCATCCGAGAAGCAGCTTAGCTTTTAGTTACTCCAAGTGGGACACTGCAGCCCGCGATCCCGATCCTTAACGCCTAAACCTCACTTCCAAAGCGACGCTGGTCCCAGAGGAGTAGGGGTGCGGCCGATCGGTGCCGATATGTATCAGGCTCGCTCAACATGCCACCTTGATAGGGCTCTCGATAAGGGCGACGAAGAAGTTACGGCCTCGGCTACCGTTCCGCGGCGCGGCCGCATTCCCGGAGGCGCCAGCGCTGCTGTCAGGGCGGGTGCGAAGCGCCGTGTTCTCTTCTCAGCCCCGCCATCCGCTGACTTCGCCCATGATCCTAGGGACCGGTGCTACGCTGCTCTGGCGGCATTGAATGGCCAGCGCTGCTAGTGCTGCTCGAGTCAGTTACTCAAAGGGGCCGATAGAACTTTCTAAAGTTTCGATGAACACTACCCTTTGCATAGTTCTCGCACGCACTTCAAACTCGTGACGTAACAGGAAGTTGCAGGCCAAACTGCCGGACGTTACATTTTTCGAAATCAATTTCTGGGGATTATTCCTGACTCTATCGCTGCGCGCCTTGCGGCTTATCCGGCGTTGTAAGAACATAAGAAAGTGGCTTAACCCACGTGGGGTGTTAATGGCGTAGTGGCAGTAAGCGCCCATCATACGAAAACCGCCGTATTCAGCACGGTATAGCTGATTGTATCATATGAAGGGATCATTTCCAAACCGATTTTGAAGTGGCGCGCTGCAGTGGCTCTGGCGTCAGAGATGCGTCATTGCCCTCTTGTAAAACGCCATCTCTAGCCAGCCGGCGTGTCAGATCTGATGTAGCCTCTCGAGCGGCCACCGCTACAGTGAGAAAAGGAACGCCTGGAGATAAGATGGCACCGTGGAGCCGCCGAGCGTCGCCGACAAGCAGTGAAGGCAGCCAATGAGAAGCGTCTCGTTTGCTACAAACATGCTTGCTCACGGAACATGCCTAATACTCAAGTTTCAATTGCGGGTTTACGCGAACTACTATTATCCGGACTTCATAGGTGGCTGCTCTTCATTTCGAGCCCACCAATTTAATTGTGATTAGCTCTGAGTTCAACAGCTATAATTGTTCCGTGCGTCTTGATACGTTCTCCGCGCCTGATGTGTATGGCTACACGCCGTGAGGAGTCTACGGTTTACACGTCGGCGGCCGTGAAAAATAGCAGGGGCCTCACAGATATAAACGCACCCTTCGTGGGTACATTTGTATCCAGATAAACGACGCGTGTAACGCTCAACATATTTAGCGCGCGCACGCGCACAAACGTACATACACACGCGTACACGCGCACGAACACTCGCGTACATGCACATACACGCACACACAAGGACACACGCGTACACGAAACACACACACACACACGTACGCACACACATTTACACATGCGTACATGAAACACACGCACACAAACGGACACACGCGTACACGAAACACACACACACGCGCGTACACATACACGTACACACGCGTACGCTCACACACGTACGCACTCACACCTACACATGCGTGCATGAAACACACGCACACACACACAAACACACACACGAAAGCGTGCGCGCGCGCACGTGTATAGATACACAAATGGGCGCGCGCGCACACACATACATACACACACAGACACATGCACGCACACACACTGAGACACACGCGTACACACACACACGTGCACACCCATACGCATATACACGCATACATTGAACACACGCACACGCACACGCACACGCACACGCACATGCACACACACACACACGCGTACACACGTACACACACGGACACGAAACACGGAAGGAAGGTCATTGCTTCTGCTGTATTCGGGGTCGTGTCCATTTTGAACGCCAGAGGGCATACCTACAACGGGCGGCTGGAGTTATCTTCCCAATCTCTTTATAGGGCGCAGCAACGCGGTCGCTCTCACCGCAGTACGTCGCGTTTAACGACAGGCCGTCCCTGCGCCGGGCCTGGGCGGTTAATCTTGGACGACGGTGGTGTTGACAGAATCGACAGACCACGCGACTGCCCGTAAAAAGCAGCATGTGGTTTTACGACTGGCCTATGTTATCAGCATCGAAAAAACTGATAAGAGTCCTGAGACCGATCGGGAAGATTTCAGAAGGAACCAAGTCAGTTAAAATGAATCGACCTATGTAGTTAATTTTTTTCCGTATAAAGTACGATAATGAATGGTTTATTCACACATTCAGTAAATGACTGCTTTTATAAATAGGGGACCGCTTCTGTCACAAATAGAACCAAATCATTAAAACTGCAGTAAAGGTCGAGTGTCCAGGGGAAACTGACAGAGCCCGAACAAATTGCGGCTTCCCAAAGTTAGGCTATCTTCAGACTACCGACGTAACAGCTATATCGTGCGCTGTGGGCGTAAAAAAAACGGCCTTTCACGCAGTTCGCTTGGCGGAGACGTCAGATGACGTCAATATTTAACGATTATACGACAGTTGTGACAACAGTCTGAACCTGGCCTTAACACTGCAATACCGAAGATCCTAAATTGTTATTTCGAACTGTATTCACTTGCTGCTAAGCATATAACTTATTTCCTGTTTCAGAAATTAGCCGAGTACGTGCTCGCTTCGCTGCAAATCTTGTCGCAAGACAATAGTCTCTTGCCACCCCTGCCACGTGACGGCTCTGCTTTTTTCACCCACCCCACAGGCTCTTTTTCTTCCTTCTCGCTCTGCATCCGATAAACGCAACGGTTTTTCGCTTAATTCAATTCAATTTTCTCGCATTTTCACTGCTCGCTCAACAACTATTAGTTCAGCACTCGTATTATTATCTTTTGTTTTTCTTTTTGTTCCATGGGTAACAGCACAAGTCAACATCTTTTGTATTGGTGTTCCCTTTTATCTCATCTCTCTTGGACACAGTTTGAAACTCGCTCTTCTTTTTTTTTTTTCATTTTACATTACATCGAGAAAGCCACCCCAACGTCTTTTCTTAAATAAAGACACGCTTGCACTGGCAGTTCTGCACGCATATTTCGCTTCAAAAATGCCTCAGGTATGCTTTTCGCGGAATAACATGACCATGTTGGAGTCACGGCAGCAGTTTTAGCAGCGCGAAACGGTATTAAGTACTTACACTGTTGAATCATTCATTACTTCGGCCAGGAGGCTTAGTGAAGTTGTAGGCAGGAAGGCAGGCGGGCGGGCAAGCGCGCGGGGGAATTTTCTTATTCAGTAAAGGAAAATGATGACCCGCCGCGGTGGTTCAGTGGCTAAGGCGTTGCGCTGCTGAGCACGAGGTCGCGGGTTCGATTCCCGGCTGCGGCGGCCGCTTTTCTGGCGAAAAGCAAAAACGCCCGTGTGTACGAGATTTCGGCGCACGTTAAAGATCCCCAGTTGGACAAAATTAATCCGGAGCCCTCCACTACGGCGCGCCTCATCGCCTGCGCTGCGTCGGCGGGTTAAAACCCTACAATCAAATGAAAATGAGGAGGATTAACTTGAATGTTGTTTTCTCGGCACCCAACAAATAAGCATATTATGTGGGGCCGCTACCACGAAAGCCAACGTAAGGAAAGAAAATCGAGCAGAAGGGTATGGTGTCAGGCGTGGTAAACAATCTGTAAGATGCGTAGGGGGGGTTGTTTACCGAATTCCGTTCTCATGGGGTAGATTATACATCGGCCATAGCGAGTAAATGCTTGAACATTCGGCTTCGCGCGTCCCCATCCAGCGACCCATTACGGAGAGTGTGGCTGTACGCCTTGTTGCAAAAGACGGATACCCTGTGATGCATTCTCAACAATGCACTCTTGAGGTAGCTTCGACCTATTTTTTAATGAAATAAAAACGGAACGTGTGTCAGTGCCCCGTCCGTGTCCCTCTTAAGGAGGGGATTGCCAATCTTTGATTGATTGTAGGGTTTTAACGCGCCGACGCAACGCAGGCGATGAGGCGCGCCGTAGTGGAGGGCTCCGGATTAATTTTGACCACCTGGGGATCTTTATCGTGCGCCGAAATCTCGTACACACGGGCGTTTTTGCTTTTCGCCTCCATCAGAAAAGCGGCCGCCGCGGCCGGGAATCGAACCCGGATTGCCAATCTTCAAGATATTAATCAAGAACAGGGCTATAACGTATCTTGGCGTGTAAAAAGATAGCTTTTGTTGGTATTGATACGCCAGTACTCACGCAGATTGTTGGTCGGCGTGGCGCGTGATTTGTGGCACTTTTTTTTACTGTAGCGTTTTTTTTTTTCTTTTTTTTTGGGTGCGACCGAAGGGTGCGCAGTGTCGAGGTTTTGTGTCCCCGTCTCATTAAAACTCGGTTGACAGTAAGCGCTCGTCCTGTGCAGTTCTCTCCTTTGTATTGCGTGTTCTGAGCTTCTTTTCCAGTATGTCTCCCTACCAACTCGTCCATATGTAATTGCTCATAATACTCAAATGTGAATCAGAGTAAATAAACCACACTGAATAGCATCGTTCAAAATTCTTTATGGATGATGTTGCGCCAGCGTTTCCGGACTTGCATATTTCTCACTAACTTGTTTTGTATGACATGCAGATTGTACAGTGACCAGTAAAATTTTAAACGCGCACATAATAATTTGAGTGAAATATACCTTCGACCATGTCTCATGTTTGAAAATCGAAATAGAGAAAAAGTACAGCGACTCAGCGAGCATTGAATTGGATTCGGCGTAACGTTTTGGGCGAGAATTCCGATTGAAAATGCAGTAAGAGTTTTTTTAACTACCACTGCGACAGATATAAATGAAATGCTCCATTTTACAGCGCGCAAACCTATTTTGCCATAATCAACGTCGCCACCTCCACCACGGAACGGACAAAAGCAACAAAAATGTTACCTTAAATATTATGCATCGGCAAACCGCATGCGTACTAACAGATGCAGAAACTAGGAATACGCTATAACGGCTGTATTTTAGTGCTAAGGAATTATTGTGAACTTTTCCCCTGCGGCGGGGGTCACAGCACCTTTCCAATCTAGCAACGCTGCTCCTGCAACCTTTCGGTATTCTATGCTATGAGTTGCCTCTACATGTCGTCCACCAACGAACCAGTCTGCATCATCAACGCATCGTCTATCCATCCAGTCGTCTCATCAAAAGTTGAACTGTACCTGCCGCTTAATATAGATAAAATAGAATACCTGGTAATAAAAATTCCTCGGGGCACATACGCCTCCTTCAGTCCTCTGAAGGCGCCATCCTCCCAATACTTATTAGCATCTTGTTTACTGTCCCATGATATTTTCAATCTTTTTCACTTTCGTCTCTTTAACACGAAATTGTTTTATTCATGGATACACAAATACTTCCATGATTGTCATATCCGTCACGGAAGTGACGCCAGTGCAACGAAGCAAGCGGCCTGTAAAGGGTACACACCTGCACACAGGGTCTTATTGTGGGGAAGCAACCTTTACTACTAAAGAGTACGTATAACTTAGAGTTGTTCGTTTCGGGTTTTATGTCTTAACACGAAAGTGTTTTATGTCTAAATACACCAAGATTTCACTGACGTCATATCCGTCACGGAAATGACGCCAGTACACCTTTGCCGAAGCGACCCGCCAGCAGGACGTCGCTCGCCAAGCACACCCACAAGACAGCCGCCGACCCGGAAATCATGCAATTTCGCAGCAGATCTTGCTGCACATTTCACTTTCGTGTTTTACCGATTCCTATGACAACGGAATCAACCACAGTTTTTTTTCTTTTTATTTTAATTACTTTGAACGTTTTGTTTTAGGCCCCGCCACGTTTGTGTCCCTTCGCTGTCGTCTCTGCCCTACCGAGCGAAAAACAACCCCATGAAGACTACATCACCGCTGTATCGCTTGCGTATGAGCAGTCGTCATGCGACAAATCTATCGATTATTCTACTCTCCAAACTTTCCTTAGGCTTATTCCTGACCATAAAAATTTTGAGTTTGACGGGGTCCATTACGTGAAAGTCAGCGGAACGTAAATGGGAACTCGAATCGGACCCAACTACGCCAATATATTTATGGCTCACCTCGAATGAAACTTTCTTGACACTAAAAATTTAAAGCCACAGTACTATAAAAACTATATTGACGGCATATTCATGATCTGGCAGCACGGTGACGCGGAGCTCCTCACCTTCATTGAGGCATTTAACCTAGCCCATCCTAGTATTTCCCTTGCTCATTCCTATTCGGAACACAATGTAAACTTTCTGGACTTTACCGTTACTACTTCCGAAGGTCGGCTTCAAACTAAGCTCTATAGAAAATCGACAGACACGCGGAAGTATTTGCACTTCCAAAGTAGCCATGTCAGACACTGCAAGACAGCAATACCTTACAGCAAGCCCAGCGTTTTAGGAGAATTTGCACAAACCATGCCGACTTTGGCTCAAACTCTCCAGAACTTAAGACCGCCCTCCTGAACAAAAAATACTCGGAACAAGTTATCGATGATGCTAACGTGCGAGCCAACCAATTAGACCGTAACGAAATCTTTAAGAAACAAGCCCCGAATGTTAACCCACAAACAAACTTAGTTTTAACCCACTCAGCCTCCGCTCCAAAAGTGTCAACTGAACTAAGAAACACCACAATATCGTAAGTCAAAGTGAATGCTTAAAAAGCATATCCCCGAACCACCCCGCGTTGTCTACCGTAATAAGAATTTAGGCGACTTTCTTACTAACTCTCGTATCAACCGACAGGAAACTACTGGTTGCATGCCCTGTAATAAACCTCGATGTAAAGTATGCCCACACATGACCAGTACACATCGTGCCACCAGCACTGCTTCAGACTACCAAGTAAATATAAAAGCTAACTTTAACTGCATGTGACTCCGCTAATGTCGTATACCTACTAGAGTGCCCTGTTTTTAAGCAACAATATATCGGCCAAACTGAAACGCCCTTCCGAATACGGTTCAATAATCACCGCGCTCATGCAAAAAGTCGTCCTTTTTTGCTCCTGTCAAGACATGTGAGCGATCTCGGTCATGCAATTGAACATCTTAAAGCAACAATTTTAGAATCCGCTTTCAAAACCCACCACGACCATGAGGTTCGGGAATCTTATCTCATTTATTAGTTTGGGTCAGCGATGCTTGGTAATATGAAAGGTGCGGAAAACTAACGTGCTCATACCTTGATTAAAATTGGTGACCTAATAATTTTTATCACGTTGTTCATTAATCCTACCCTTGAGTATCCCATCAGAATTCCCAGAAACTCTCCAAATACAGCAGCTTTATTAGCCTAATGCGGCTCAACAATGCCATTTGTCCTTGGGAAGGAGGCCACGTTCCCCGCCCCCACCCCCCTTCCCCCCCACTTAGAACGTTCAACCCTTTTTTATCTACGGACCCTACCTATTTCATGTTCTATTGCTAGCTCACAGTGCAATGCTCATTTGTGCACTATATCTATTCTTTCCATCCGCGGGGGGCACACCCAAAGTACAATCTTCGTTAAAGGGACCCTGCAACACTCTTTGAGCAGTGCAAGTAAACCTGCGCGACGTTTAGATTACACTGCCAGAATTTAGATTACACTGCCTGAGCCAAATATTACGCGTGCACGTGAAGCGGTGAGCGCGCAAATAGATGTGAAAGACGCAAAAAAACCAACCGCTCCCTCTTCAGTTGTCCTCATTATGCAACCCCTGGCATGGCCTAAGAGACGTCACATAGGACATGGCTGCCCGATCGGCTGTCAACTTCGCGGCTAGATTCTCCCATTTCCGTCGTCGTCATCGCTGTGTACGAACCTCTTCTATGCCTGAACCTGTGGGCACAGTTTTGCCGTTTATTTTGTGTTTTGAGTGCGCGCGGAGTTTGAGTGATGAGCTCAATACTTCCCTTTCAACAGGACCACTCGACTACAAACGTTTATTGCTTCAAAAACGCCCTACCAGCCCGAGCGCGCACTTGCGAGCAGGCACCCATGCCTGCTTTTTTGTGGCACCAGACCGGAAATAGGCCCCTCCGCGTTGCGGAGAAAAGGAGCAAACTACCCGGCATGTGATATATCGGAAGGCCGCCGAAGAGAACGCCGCGAGCCACCCGCCCTCTCCGGGAGAGAGCGCGCAGCTTTCGTCGCGTTGTACGCGGTCGAGTTGAGAGGGAACGATTATGCGCGATTTCTCATCGCGCGTAGTTTCGTTAATTGTGAACGGATATTCATAATTCTTGCGGGAGGAGATTTCTGGGATAATAGACTTTATCCCAAAATACATTACTAGTAGTCGATGGCAAGTGTTGCAGGGTCCCTTTAATGCCTGTATGGATCCGTGCGAACCAGTCTCACCAGCCACTGAATACCTTATTGTATACTTTTCCCTTCTTTTTGAAACCACGATTGTCCGGTTTTCCGCACTGTCTGAACTTGCAGCCCACGCCACGTACGTTGTCCCGTCGTGGTGCAAACTTGAGAGCTCCCTTGTTAATACGATCCCCTTCTCTCTCTCTCTCTCTCTCTCTCTCTCTCTCTCTCTCTCTCTCTCTCTCTCTCTCTCTCTCTCTCTCTCTCTCTCTCTCTCTCTCTCTCTCTCCTTTCTTTTGTTGTTGTTGTTTTTACCATGGGCATAACCCGACTGCATGCGTACTCTCAGTTTCCGAAACATCTTCCGCTCCTTCTCACAGTTTTCTGCAAAGCTATATAAGAAATGTGTTCCAAATGTTTGTGACAGTAAAATCATGTAACTGCATTCTGATGAAGGCAAGTCGTGATGCCGCTACGTGAGTAAACCTTCTTTGTTATTGGTCTTGCTGTGTATCTGAATCTTTACAAAAAAACGGACATGGAAGTCTGCGTGTAAATGCTGCACAACCTTTCACTCCACTACCTACACACCCACGCGATATCAAGCTCCAGTCCTTCCCCCAAATGCTCTTAGAGTGTCTTTCATTCGAGATGTGGCCAGCTAAATTCGAGTCAAACCCTGCCGTAACCGGCATGTAGTAAGTGAAACGATCCTGGCCAATCCCCCAAGTGGGTATGCGCCACACACTGCGCAGGAGGCCGCCTGGTTCTTGCTGCGGCAGGAAACTAAACATCCCCCTCGCGAGGGGAACGATCAAATGCAGAGCATTTCCGGGGGCGCACGACGTTAAGTAGTTAGCGTTACCTTAATGTTGTTGTACTTGTTGCTGTTGGTTGTTGTATTGTAATTAAATGAGGAGACGTAATTACGTGGTCACGGGACATCATTTATTAGCAGGTGGGTATGATTATTGTGGCGCAGTGGGAAGAGGACCATGTACCTCGCGTTCCGCCCACAGGTAGTGAATGCGTTGTATCAGCAGCTTCTTGACGTAGTTTGAATGAGTCAAGGATATAAGGCGCGTTCGTAGCCCTCCATTCTGTGTCGGCTTTGTGGCGCAGTGGGTAGAGCACCATGTACCTTGCTTCCCGCCCGCAGGGTCGTGGGATCGAAACCAGGCGCCGGTAAGTATTGTTTTTATTTTATATAGTGTAGGGGGAGGGGTGCGGATGACGATGGACAACTAGAACGGGTGACATCATGAGTTAAAGAAATGCTCTGCATTTAAAACTATATATATATATATATATATATATATATATATATATATATATATATATATATATATATATATATATATATATATTGATGAATAAGTTCCGGGATTTGGTTTCAAAAATACATGAGAAGGTATACACACGTATGAAAACAATGATTGAACTAACGTTTCGACCGGGGTCCGGTCTTCGTCAGAGTAAACTTCTGTAATTGAGCGCGCGGAATATATGCACGAAATGATAAAGGCCGACGAATAGTCTTGCCACTTTGCAGATATCAACACACACACACAAATAAATAATAATAATAAAATAAGAAGAGCACTCGTGGGGTTTGTACATCTGTGAATTAATATGAAGTTTTCAAAGACAGAACTTGTACGGAATATCGGATCGGGTCAAGGAGGATGAACACCTGCCCTTTTGAAACAAAATGATAGCGTTCGGGGATTGCAGCTTAGCACTTTACACGCAAACTCATCAGGAGCGGTATAGAGATATAAAAAAGAAAAGATGTCATCGTTACTGGAAATACTTCATATCGGTTTCCGTCAGCGCAATCAAACAAATCGTTAAAGCCGCATTAAAATTGGTGGCTCTGCTTCTACGGTTCCAATAATGATAATGCAATGACGCCGGCATATCAGGGCAGGAGGCACGTTAACTTTCCTACACTTTCATTGATACCGCCTTTAACTGTATTAAATTTGTGAATTAAAAACGACTCACGTACTTCTCTTTCGTCATGCGAACGGAGTATAGTATAGTTGCCCTAGTTTTTTTGAAAGAGTGACCGGGAATAATTACATGCTTACACAAAGGAAGCCCAGAAGAGGAACGTGCGTGCGCCCGGTGGTTATTAAAGCGAAGCCTGAAAGAAGTCTCTGTTTGGCCGATATACTGGAGTGCGCAGACTGAGAATTCTAGGAGGTATACTACATTCGACGTATCGCAATTGAAATCGCCTTTAATTTTTAAGAAAAAGTCAGAAGCGGTGCTGTTTACCGTTAGTGACGTGGTCATATAAGCGCACACTTTACAACGAGCTTTTTAGGCAAGGAGAGCATCCATGCGAAGATGGCGATGCGGTAGTGGAAGAGGTTAGCATGTTCCGTAGGTTTTTTGAACGGCGATAGACTTCACAAATAGAATTCACAAATTTAATACAGTTAAATACCCACAGATAAAAGGACCAAAAATTAGCTCCGTTTAATAGGAGTTTCGTTTACTGAGATAGATGTGTGAAAGTGCAAATTTATGTGCGTACACACTCTTAATACCATTTCATAGAAGTCTAAGCACTAGAAGGTGAATGTAGCAGATAGTTTTTTAGTAAGCAAGAAAAGTACGAGAGGGTTAGGGACAGCATTCACAAAATTGATTTGGCAACAATGAGTCGCTGTGCACTACAAAATGCATCAATTATTCTTGTTTGAGTCGTTGCAACTGCATCTTCGCGGAGTCTAGAGGCACCAACTTCGCGAGTGCTTAAGAGCCACTGAATTTAGAAGCCAGCAACGCGGTAATGAAGCGCGAATAGCACCTCGATGGCACGAACTAGGTGGCAGTAGCTGAGTTGTGTAACCTGGACGTCTTGAATCGAGACCTAAGGACTGCAACAAGAACTGCAATAGTGCATTCGTTGCGCTAACACGGCTGACCACAAACGAGTCGAGGCTTAAGAGGGCAACGAGGATAAATAAACATGGAGGAAGCAAAAAACAAAAACGAAACAGCCGGAATCATCAAAAGCTGATTCTCAAGCCGGTGGGTTTCACAAGAAGTTCCATTTCTTGTTCCGTTTATACGGTGACGCGAGAATTTTAGTTTAGATTACCGAGATTCTTTTTTATCTTATCTGAATACAAAACCAACCAACTTACATGCTGCTGTTCCGTTTAAGCGATTCCCATTTATCAAGATTCTACTGTACACACACACACACAGAAACGAACGTCTGTTCGGAACGCATGTACGTGCTCACTCTCCCAAACTTTACGGCGATTTTTCAGCCTATAAACTCTAATATGCACCAAGACGTTTTCCAGAGAGTTTATCGAGCGCCGTTTTATCGAATGCCATTTTATCGAACAACCTACGTCCGTTTTATCGAAAATGTGTTTTTGCGACTTTCCTTGTAATTTTCAGGGTTTATTTTGCTTAACTGGGCCTTGCATTAACCTAAGCTGCAGTTAACTTCATTCTACATTGTCTCTGCCGTGAATTAAATACAAAAACCTGCCTATATATGTTCACTCGTCTTTCCCGTGTTTTCGATCACCTTTGTTTAATTGCATTTTTTAAATTTTTTGCCTCATCATTCACTCCTGCATGCCTCATTATTTCACTCATTAATTTGGAGAACTCGTCACAAGTGAACCCTTCACAGCCAACTCGTCATAAGCGAACTCGTCAAGTGGGGCAAGTCGTCAAAGGTCATCTCGCACTAAGCAAACTCGTAACCTAGGACAACTGGGCAGTTACCCATTCCGCCAGAATTTACGTTTTTCCTTGGTCATGTTCAAATAAAAAAATACAGGGTTTCTTACAATTCTCTTATTATGCGTAAACATTCTTACGCCCTTCCTTCGATTCACCAACCTTACATTTCCTTGGTGGATTTGGAGGAACACGCCACACCAGACAGCGCATTTTGTTGTTGTTTTTTTTGTGTGCTTTGTACAGCTAATTACACGGGCCGTATTAAATTTTGTTTGCTAGTTTTCAATGTTTATTTCAATTTTACATTTTTATTTTCAGGAAACAGGGTGATGGCGCAATCTTGAGTAGACCTTCACGATTTCTCTATTTTGGTGTTTACAGTTTTGATCATACTGTCTTTTTTATGCCTTATGATGAAAAAGTAAAATAATATGTGTTTCACGCATCACATGGGTTTCGCGCATCAATTTCGCTCATCACAAAAACAAAAAGCAAACAAGAAGTAAAAGCAACAAGTACAGCGGCTACGAATTCTGTTAAATAATCTCACTGTGGAGACAAAATTTGCAAATTACATAGCGAGGAGGAGACTAAAAAATACACTGCAAATTTTGTTACACGAAAAGGCCGGGAAAAACACTTTCGATAAAACGGGTTCCATAAAACGTCGGTAGATAAAACGGCTTCCGATAGAACGGCGTTCGATAAACTGTCCGGACCCCACCAAGACATGTCGTTGGCGCGAACGCGCATTGACAGGGTCGTGCTCTCTGCGTAATATTTCTGCGTCGTGTGGAAGCGTTTTTTATTTATTCATTTATTACAAGTACCTACATCGCCCATTGGGCATTGTTGTAGGGGGGTTACAGTAGAAAATAGAATATAAACAGCAAAATCATAACCGAACTAAAATCATGCATAACATTATACATGAGAAATCTAAACACTTGCTGTACAGCATTGTAACAAAAGCACAAAACACAGTATTATACAATGAAAGCAGTAATTATACATATCAAAAATCAACAACCAAGAGAAGTACAAAGCCAACGTTAAATATATGGGTTATTTCAGCAACTCAAAATGCTGCTTCAATGGCTGTTAGGAAATTAGAATCAGAGAATATTGGTATTTTTAGCGCATTCCAGTCGCTAATAGAGTTTAGAAAGAAAGGGTATTTAAGGACATTCAATCGACAGGTATATTCTCTAATTTTATATAAGTGATCTTTCCGTTCGGACATATAAGTAGGCCTCTTTAAATGCCGCTCTTTATTTATTCCAGTCTTACCATGATATATATTATAAAGAAATTTAAGTCTTTGAACTTTCCGTCGTCCACAAAGGGGTTTTCATCCCAGGGCCTGAAGAATAGCAGAAGTGCTGATTATGAAATCGCAATTACCTGTTACAACAGAACGTCACAACGTGTTCACTACTTAAAGGACTGGCATGGCCTGGCCGCCTTCAGTGGGCGCGGAGGAGCGGCAAAGATGCGTTCGCCGCTGAATGTCTCCTTCGTCTATGTGCAGGTTAGTGGCAGTCCGTCACTGCATTGCAAGCGCTCAAATAACGTCTGCTTGCTGCTCCTGCCGTGCCCAAGTGTGTTATGTGACATTCTTTGTGATTGCGTGCATGTTTAAAAAAAAATTGCTCGTCTGTGAGGACGTAGAGGTGAATCCTGGGCCGTCTGATGATGAAAACTGCGCAGTTCTTGCTGCAATTGCTACTTTGTCCGCGAAAGCTGAGTCCCGTCATCAGGAAGTAATGCGCTCCTTTTCGGAACTGAAAGCAAGCCAAGAAGCACTCGCTGACAAAGTTTCGGACCTGTCAACCAGATTGGCAACTCTTGAAACAGTTGTCGAAACACTTCAATCTTCAGCGTCTCCCACAGACATACCTGAAATAGTTGCAACAGCAGTTAGTGCCGAAAATTCTGAGCTAAGGTCAAGGCTGGACGACTTAGAGGATCGATCTATGAGGGACAACCTTTTATTCTATGGTGTTGTCGATAATGCTTCCGAAACGTAGGCAGAAACTGAAAACCTTGTTCTTGACCTCATTAAAAACAATCTGAAGCTTGACATATCCGAAGAAGCGATTGCCAGGTCACATCGACTTGGTTCATTTGTGGTGGGCAAGACTCGGCCCCTTATCGTCAAATTTTCATCGTTCAAAACAAGAGAAAAGATCCTATCACTGAAAGGCCTGCTAAAGCCCGCTAACGTTTCGTTGGGCGAAGATTTTTGTCGGTCGACACGGCAATCTCGGAAAAAACTTCTCGAGTTTGCCAAAGCCAGTGGACAGCAGTATTCTTTGCGGTCTAACAAGTTGGTCCTGAACAAGAAAACATATGTATACTCTGCTGCCACCGATGCTATCTGCGAACTCCATTCTTCCAATTATGCTGCTGAACCAAGGAACGATGCGTCAGTTCTTAACAATCCTTCCTCTCCTTCTGCATAGCTATCTTTAAGGCAACAACGTCAAAGTAACGTGTCTATTCTTTACACTAATGTGCGCAGTGTTTGGAACAAGCGAACACTATTATCTTCAGCCATCGATTCTTGCTCCGCTGACATCGTCATCTTAACTGAAACTTGGCTCTCTGCAAAAATAAAAAACAGTGAAATATTCGACTGTGAATGTGCTTACAACATCTACAGGTATGACCGCGATATCCGTTCTCGGGGTGGCGTTTTGATTGCTGTCAGAGTTAACCTAAATTCATCTATTATTGCTATTTCTTCCCCCCTAGAAATCGTCTGTGTGCGTGTGACCATTTCAGACCGTCACTTTATATTCTGCGCATGTTATCGGCCACCAAATTCTTCCCCTACATTTTGCACAGATCTTCATGACGTCCTTAACAAACTGATTATAAGGTTTCATAACTCTTCACTGTTTGTTTTGGGGGACTTTAATTTCCCGGATATAATATGGCAGACTGACTGTGTTAATTTTAAGCGTACTTCAGCCGAGACTACTGAATTTTTAAATTTGTGCTTGGACTTCAACCTAACCCAGCTTGTCCACAAACCAGCCCGAGTCACTCCAGCGTGTTCTAACACACTTGACTTAGTGCTGTCAACTACCCCCGACCTAGTTTCCCCCTTAACGTATCTTCCTGGAATAAGTGACCATTCTTTGCTGCAGTTTGATTTAAAAGCCCGCTTTTCGTACGCGAAAAAGGCTAAAACAATTCGCGATTATTCCAAAGCTGATCTTGCGGCAATTACCGAACAAAGGGAACGTCTTATGGATGAAATGATGCCTGATTTCGATGAACGAACAGTGGAGCAAAACTGGTCTCTTTTTAAGAGCAAACTGTTATTCCTAATCGAACATTATATTCCCCAACGACAAGTACGATGTAATCCCCAGTCACCTTGGTTTACGGCGGCCTTGCGCCGTCTTTGTAACAAGAAAAAACGGTTATATCGTTCGGCAAAAAAATCGAACAATTTGAATCGTTGGTCTGACTATCACCGCATCAATGAGGAATACTGTCGCGCCATTTCACAGGCTAAGCAAACCTTTTTTAATGTTAAATTGCCATCATACTTACAAGTTGATCCACGTAAATTTTGGAATGTCGTTCGTGGAAATACACCAGCCACAATACAGTTGTCCCAATTTAACACCCCTGTTCAAAGTGACCAGTGTTGCACAGTTTTTAATGAAGTCTTCGCTTCATTTTTTCATGACGCTGCACCAGTGCATTTTCCACCTACTACGACAGTTCCCGCTACTCAAATGGATCCGATTATTATAGACTGGGTTGGCATGGGGAAAATAATTGGTAATTTGAAAACATCATCGTCTGCGGGTTCGGATGAAATCAATTCTAAAATTCTGAAATGCACTGAACTGTATTCATCAATTATTCTTTCTAGGATATTTTAACAATCATTACACTGCTCATTTCTGCCAAGCGACTGGAAGGTGGGGAAGGTGGTTCCGGTTCACAAGTCAGGTAACACACATTCTCCGGAAAACTAACGTCCCATAACTCTAACCAGCATTCCCTGTAAGAGTCTTGAGCATGTAATACATTCCCACCTAATAGATTTTCTTGAGACCAACTCTTTTTTTAACAACAGTTAGCACGGCTTTAGGAAATCTTTCTCCTGTGAAACACAACTAGCTTGCTTTACTAACGACCTGTTTTCTAACACTGGCCTAGGATTTGACACTGATTGCATCTTTATCGACTTCGCTAAGGCCTTTGATACCGTTTCCCATAACCTACTAATCCATAAACTTAGTTCTCTTAACATTGACCCGCTAGTACTAGGCTGGATTAAAAACTTCCTTGCTAATAGAACCCAATACGTAATTGCTAACAACTCGTCTTCTGCACCCCTTGCGGTAACCTCAGGCGTGCCGCAAGGGTCGGTTCTCAGTCCTCTACTTTTTCTTGTCTATATTAATGATCTTGCTTCCTGTGTGAAATTTTCAACTATTCGACTTTTCGCTGATGACTGCGTTCTATATCGTAAAATTACTGACTTAAGTGATTCTAACAAACTTCAACAAGACATGGATAACGTTCTATCGTGGTGTAACAAGTGGTCTATGAAAGTTAACTTAACCAAATGTAAATGCATGCGTGTATCGCAGCGCACTAATGTTACTAATCTGAATTCATACCTACTCAATGATAGCCCTCTCTCAGTTGTCTCTTCTTACAAATACCTTGGACTAAACATTACCAGCAAACTACCTGGCACATGCATGTCGACATTATATGCAGCAATGCTAACCGCATGTTGGGCTACTTGCGTCGGAATTTCTCGTCTGCGCCATCATCTCTAAAGCTAACACTGCTAACACTCTACAAAACATTAGTTCGCTCCAAACTAGAATACGCATGCGCAATTTGGGACCCGTCAAACATCACCCTCGTTCACAGCATTGAAGCCATCCAAAATCGCGCAACACGTTTTATCTTATCCAACTACTCCCGATATGCTAGCGTGACTTCAATGAAAACAACACTTAAATTGCCAGAACTTTCTTTCCGTCGTAGATGCTTCTGACTTTCACTTTTTCATAAAATATACCACCACAACCCTTTCTTGAAAGAACAGCTTATCACCCCACCGTCATACATTTCATCTCGCGTTGACCACCGTTTCAAAGTTAGTGTGCCGTCTTCTCGTACTAAACTTTGTAGCAATTAATTCATCCCAAGCACAAGCAAAGAATGGAACCACCTTCCCGCCACCGTCGCCGCCATCCTGGATACCAACACATTCAAAAACATTATTCATGAAACGCCGTGTTGAAAGATATCTTTGTACCTTGCACAGTTTTTGAGTATGTTTGTTCACCCACTCCTTTCTGTAATGTCTTCGGGCCTTGAAAGTATGATAAATAAATAAATAAATAAACAAACCTGGCAGCCCTTTTTTGCACCCTCTCCAACTTTTCTTTCAGTACATTCGTGAAAGGGTCCCAAGAAACACAACCGTACTCTAGAATTGGGCGCACATTTGTAATATGCAGGGTTTCCCTGCGTGTTTGCGGCGCCTCGCTGAAATTTCTTTGGAAAAAATGAATTAAGCGCGAAGCCTTGGCTGTGATTAAATCTACGTGACTGGTCCAATCTAGTGTTGCCGTGAATGTTACGCCAAGATTCTTTGTTACGCCAAGATATAAGATAAGCGTTGAAGGCCCGCCCCATTCCCTCCATCAGCTTTTCCAGTAGTGAAAATTATAAAAACGTGCCAAGCGGAACTCAGAAAATCAAAGGAGCTTGTTGTTGGGCGAGTTGGTGCATCTTGGGGAATAAACACGGGCTTTCCGCGAAAAAGACACACACATCGTCTCGTCCGTCCTGTGTGTGGTTTATTTAGCAGAAAGTCAGACAGCTCCGTCTCAAAGCGATCGGACGGAGCAGAATATCGCAGCAGACGATGCGCGCCACCGCATGTTCTTGCAGACGTCATCGAGAAGCGAGGCATCATGGGCCTTCACGCTCATGAGGTGCAAGGAGGTGGACGAAACGAGGGAGAATAGCGGAGCGGGTGAAAATGCGATGTTTTGATTTGCAAAAACTCCACTAATACTCGTCACTTTAACAAAACGTTTGAAGGAGGTGATTACTAGGACATTCATTTAACTGAAAATGTGAACACCCATGTATCGATAAAACCTCCTTCAGGGCCCCTTTAAAAGGCGCCACCCAGTTTCGTATTCTGCTTGTGCGCGACGACGTTTGTTCACTAACAGCGAATTCCACCGCCGCAGCACGATTTATTCTGCCGTCCACGGCAGCGTTTGCGGAGATTTTAGCTGCAAAATGTTCCTCCATTTGCCAAACTGCATGCAGAGAAAAATGTGGCATAAAAAATTAATTTTGTATATTACACCGGCTACATGAGAAAATGAACCTGCGCTTTTATCTCGACTTTGTAGCTCGGCTTATTGTTCAAGGAAAAAACCAGTGAAAAAACACGCTACACACGAGCAGAAGCAAGACAAGGACAATCACTGGGTAATTCTCCTTGCCTTGTCTTCCAGTCCTTCCAGTGGTTGTCCTTGTCTTGCCTCTGCTCGTGTAGCGTGTTTTTTCGCTGTTTTTTTCCTTTAACATGCGGCGCCTCGCATGAACCAACAGGCCCAGACTTCCACTTTGCTTGGGATATTGAGCGTCATCTGCGGTTTGCACTTACTAAATAGGTGCGAAAATCGTATCCCTGGCATGCCTCACAAAGGTTTCCTCCTCTCTCAAGGTTCCCCGAAGTAAAAAAAATCCTCCGTCGCATGCCCCCGCGCGAGGGACACGAGTAAATGCAGAGCATTGGGGGTGGTCACTTGAGAGAGAGAGAGAGAGAGAGAGAGAGAGAGAGAGAGAGAGAGACGAGAGACGTAAGTACGTAACGTGTTATTTATTGCCATCGTTTGCACCCCACCCTCTCTGCGGGGCAATCGGTTGGATCGAGACGGCGCGCTGCCGACGCCGAACGCAAGCGTCTGAAGCGCGCTGCCGACGCCGAACTTCGTGCACGAGAAGCCGCGGCCAAACGTCAACGTCGGGCCGCGGATCCTTCGCTCGGGCAACGAGAATATTCGTAGCGCGCGCAGTAGAGGGAGAGGAGGTAGCACCTGCTGCTGCGACGCCTCTTTCAGCGCCGGAGCACGCGCATGCGCGCCCGCACCTGTTGTTGAGAGCGAGGAGGAGCGGGGGAGGGGCGCACGTGCTGGCTGGCTGCGGACGCCGACTTACGGACGCATAACATCGTGAGTTAAAGAAATGCGCTGCATTTAAAAAAAAGTTAGAGAAGTTCCGCTCCGCCTGAAGCTGTGGGGTTCGGAGTGGCGAATCGCCAGAGGGGCTGTGGCGCCGTTCTCCGCTCTTTGCTGCTGCCATCCATCACGCTCTCTGTCTGATCACTCCTCCCTTGATGGATTGAACGGAAGTTTGTGCAATGCAATCGAATTTTCCCGCCACCGAACTGCCAGCGCGCCTCCTCCTGGGATCGTTTGTTTCTTCTTCTGCCTGCCACAGCACGAGCGGGAGTCTGTTGTTTCTGTGCTTGCTTTAATCTCGCACGTACTGGAGCTTTTTTTGCACCATTTTGAACGCGCCGCTTTTTTCTTTGCACGTCAAGCGCGTTCCTAGTCAAGTGCAGTCCCAGTCAAGCGCATTCCTAAATGCAAATATTGATTGTAGGGTTTAACGCGCCGACGCAACGCAGGCGATGAGGCGCGCCGTAGTGGAGGGCTCCGGATTAATTTTGACCACCTGGGGATCTTTATCGTGCGCCGAAATCTCGTACACACGGGCGTTTTTGCTTTTCGCCTCCATCAGAAAAGCGGCCGCCGCGGCCGGGAAACGAACCCTAAATGCAAATATTACTCTTGGCAATAAAAGTATAGAAGTAGTAGATTCGGTAAAAACACTCGGTAAAAACTATTCAACACAATTATGTCTTGGAACGACCATGTAAACAATGTAATTACGCACATGTCGAAAATTGTTGGAATACTAGCTAAGTTTAAGTATTTTTTGCCACCTGCTGTTATACCGCATATCTATAGCTCGTTGTTTATGTCTAAATTACTGCTTTCCTGCGTGGGGAAACACAACCAGAACAAACCTAAGCCGAATGCACGTGTTACAAACATAGGCGGAGACTACGGGGGGGTGGGGGGGGCGGGGAGGGGGGTCTCGGGGGCTTGAGCCCCCTCCGGTGTTTCCCAGAAGGGGCTCTGCCGCCCCCCCCCTGCCTGTGCTGATTCCTTCCCCCCTCCACTCCCCAAGTGACATTACCATAGGGATTAGCCGTTGACATTTCTTTAGAGTAGCCTCTACCTTATCACTTAAAATTCTTTTGTGGCTAAAAGCTTACTGCATCATTAAATTGGCGCAGACACGGCCGGCTTGGTTTTATTCTTTTCATTAATTCCTTCGAATTCTTACGACAGGACAAGCGCACTAGAAGCACGTATGTATGTATGTATGTATGTATGTATGTATGTATGTATGTATGTATGTATGTATGTATGTATGTATGTATGTATGTATGTATGTATGTATGTATGTGTGTATGTATGTATCTATGTATGTATGTATGTATGTATGTATGTACGTACGTACGACGTACGTACGTATGTATGTATGTATGTATGTATGTATGTATGCATGTATGTATGTATGTATGCACGTATGTATGTATGTATGCACGTATGTATGAATATATTATGGGAACATTTTATCTTCATCAAGGGCTGCAAGTCAAGGGGGGCCGAGCGCCCCCTGGGAAAATGAAAACTCTCCGCCTATGGTTACAAGAAGAAGCAATACGACATATAGCTGGCGCAGAGCCTAATGCACATACAACAAACCTATTCAACAAACTCAATTTGATTTCAGTTCACAACCTTTATAACTTCAACTTAGCAAAAACATACAAATCTCACTTACATCACCATGACACTTGCATAACATAAACTGCGAACCTAACAGCAAAAGCATACAAATACCCAACGCGCTCACACGAGATATGGACGGTATTATTTTCGTGTACTACCTTTAAAAACCAAATGATTCGACACACTTTGCCAACCTTGTTAGACCACCTTATCGCCAATAAGATTACTACTGTGCATGCGAACAGTGTTGTATTAAAAAGTTTCTTCGTTACAGCAGAATGATTTCTGAAAAACTGTGTATAATGATGCCACAAAAACGATTTTCACTTAAAAGATTTTTTTTCACGCCAATTGCTGTCTGTAACCGTGGCTCGGGCTTTGTCAAATGAATTAATTTCACTTTTTTCCGAGCCTCTCGACCCCACGTACAACTCCATCCTCTCCCACCACACTAACTCCCGACGGCGATACCCGCCCCCCCACCCTTCCCTCACCGCCCAACAGGCCTACATCCTCTGCCGATCTCAGACTGAAACCTACTTTAACCACATCATTATATCCCACATTTCCCCTTCTCTGTTTCTACCCGAGTGCCCACATGGTCACATCCCTCTCAACACCTACCACCTCGTCTTCTACTGCCCCAAACACACACATCCCCACCCCTCCCTTCCCTTGAGCAGTGGGAGTCCGAGCTGACCAGCTCCGCACCGGAACGCCAGGTCGCCCTGGTGCGGCGCGCACTGGAGGCATCCCGGACAAGAGGCCTCGTGGACTCAGGAGGCTAACCACGCCCTCCTACCCCTTCCCTTTGGCTCATTAAACGTTTTGCCACCACCACCACACCTCCGCTTGTCGGAAGTAAAGATTTATCTATATGATCTGTTCTTTAAGGCCACTTTTTTGCTTACTGTTGTAAAAAACAACCCAACGAGCATTCGTAACTAAATGTACGCGGGTACGGCCGGTTAAGGACATATATTTTGCCTCAAATATACGTGCAGTTTTTCTTGCGCTTAATGATGGGGACATCTATGAGAAGTAGAGCCCGGAACATTAGGCACGAAAAATAAGGTTGTAGGCGCTTAAAATAGGCACTGAAAAGTGTCATTTAGGCATATCTAGGCGTCAAAAACTCCAGTTTAGGAATATATAGGCCCAATTCATAGTGCCTTCAGCAGCATATTTTACGACAAATTCTTCACTGGCAATGAAGACAGCGGACAAATCTTGTGCTATGGCAAAGTAATTTTATTTTCTTCGTGAAAATGCGACATACGAGGGTCACCCTTTCAAGATAATTACGTGAAATTTGTGGGATTAGGCACTAAAGGAATGGCTTAAAAGACATGCTAATCCTGTCCTGACCGTTTTAAGGCACGAAGATGGACCTCCTTTCAGTCGACATTTGTGTGCAAAAAAAAGCAGTCAACGTCCACTGAAGTTGGTGTACTTGTAGTTTGGAACGCTCCATGATTTAATTACATCTGGAATGTCAATGTTCCCCGCTCAGAACAATTAGAAGTTCTTTTAGCACATATTATCGAGGACGTTTATGTGATACCTATGTCCGAGACATACTTGAGATTCAGAACGGCTCTATCAGGAACTGGTCCTTCGGGAATAGCGGCGGCCCTCTCCCGTGTACACGGGAGAGGTCTGCCGCCATTCCCGAAGGTACTTACCTTCTAAATGAGCTCAGCATTCTGATTTAGAGTGGTGGTGCTGAATGCTTTCTTTCAGAACAAAAAGGAGACGCCCACCAGTCCAAACAAAAACGTACTGACGTTTCTGCTTCCAGCACGGAAGCCTTGCTCACAATGAATGCATCACCAGAAGTGGGTCGTTTAAGTGGGCTTGAGTAATCGCTGCGAAGAGCGTTCGCAGATCGCGTTTACATTTTCGTCGGTACGGTTGACTGCGTTAGATGTGGTCTGAATGATTAGTGATTCCAGCCCGAGGATGCGGCAGTGGACACGGCAAAAGTACGGGACGACCTGGCTAACTGTGGTTACCCGAGGCACTTTATAAGCGCAAGGGAACGCCGACTGACACGACGGGGACAACTGGACGCGCCTCCTACCCCGACGAAGAGAGCTCCTGAACTACGCATTCCAGGAACAAGCGAATGTTTGGCACGTGTTCTATGGTAATATGGCGTGCAGGTGGCCCACATTCCAGCTCAAAGGATGCGCCATGAGCTCGTGAGAGTCCAGGACCGCTTACCCAATTAGCGTTTCCCCGGTGTGGTATACGAGATACCTTGCGCAGACTGCAGGGGTGTTTGTGAAGGAAAGTTTGACATCCACCTAAATGCAGCCATATGGCTACAAAGGAAAGCTATACAGCTTTCTCAGAAACTTCGCAGTTGAAGAAAAATTCGTCCTGGTCCAGGATTCGAGCCCGGGACCACTGCTTAACTGGTGCAGTCGCTCTACCAACTGAGCTAACCAGGAGGCTAGTCGTTCGTAGCACGAAAGCGAATTGATCAATAACTCGAAGTGAAGGATAGGTGTTAATCGACCAGATTTAGGGAAAATCCCCAAGGTGGAGTAAGTTTCTGTGAAGGAAAGTTTGACATTCACCTAAATGCAGCCGTACGGCTACAAGGGAAAGCTATGCAGCTTTTCGGACCGAGCAAAATCGGTCCGAGCAAAAAACGGCGTGAGAGATAACGCGTGTGAATGACGAGTTCGCCGCGTTGATAAAGAGGTTACGAAGTGGGAAGGGTCAAGACCGAGCCTGCGGTTAGTAAGAGAATAAATAAACTTAAGGTGAATAAACTTTCGTCGTGATTCCAAGGTGACATTCCCACGGTTTTGCATTGTATTTGTAACTGAGACATTTCTACCATATACTCAATATATGAAGCGCACGCCACGTCTCTGAATTTTCTCAAGTGAGTTAATGTTGTTTTTTTGTATGTGGGTCCCAGACAACGCACGCGTATTCCACAGCAGGCAGCCCTGCTGCAGGCTCAGCTCGGCGGCCTTGTGGCTGTATGTCCGCTCAGCCAAATCCTCCCCTCGGAACACCGCCTTGACCACCTGCGACAGGATGGGTCCCGGCTGGTCGCCTGCGACACTGCCGATCTGGACAGCACCTCCGGGTAAGCGTGCTCCAGCATGAACACTTCGGCAGGTTCAGGAACAGCAGCAGGCACCTCCGGCAGGGGCAGTTGGCTCAGAGCATCAGCACGTGCCAAGCCCTTTCCCGGACGGTAGACCAGCTGGTAGCTCTAAGCCGCGAGCCTCAAGGCCCAGCGCACCACTCGAGGTGATGCCTGCACTTGAACCGCTTTGTCTGGCCCCAACAGTCCCAGCAGCAGCTTGTGGTCCATGACCGCCCCGAACTTCCGGCCCCACAGGTACTAGTGGAAGCGCTCGACCCCGAACATGAGGGCCAGGCCTTCCTTGTTCAGCTGCCTGTACCGCTGTTCTGCAGCATGCAGCCGACGGGACGCAAATGATACAGGGCGTTCCTGGCTATTCTCCCGGTGGGCCAGGACGAAAGCAGCAGTCGGCGTCGAGCCCATGTTCCGCGCCAGCCCATGGCCAAGGGAGTCGGCGCAAGGGTGGGCGGCGGGGGCGTGCGGCAGCAGCTTCGGGTGCAGCGGCTAGGCTTCACGTCATAGCCGAAGACCTGCAAATTTTCGACATGTGGCACGCAGGCACAGTGCAACCGCCGGTGCCACCTTACATGCTGACCATCGAAGTCTGCGGGCGTCCCATTTCCATGGAGCTGAACACAGGGGCCAGTGTGTCGGCCATGGCCGGGAAAGTCTTCAGGCGCACCTTCCCTGGAGTGTCCTTCGAGGCATCGGGCGTCATGCTGCGCAGCTACTCCGGACAGCTCGCTCAGGTCGAGGGTCAAGTCCAGGTTAGCGTTCGCCTTGGCGACAGGGAGGCCACCCTGCCCCCGTACTTGACCAAGGGGTCGTCACCGACGCTGCTGGGCCGGAACTCGATCCAGGCGTTTGGCGTGCAGCTGCTGGAGTACCAGGTAGCAGTGCGTGAGGTGGAAGACGTCCCGAGCCTCCTGACCAAGCTCAAGGCCCTGTTCCAGCCCGGCCCAGTGCAGCGGACGGCGCTTGGCTGTGCTGCATTCGTAGGTATGGGCGCTCTCAGCCGATTTAAGGGCGCATTTTCGTCCTCTACAAAACAGATTAGCCAAATAAAGTGGTTCCTACGAATACGAAGAGTTTGTTACCGAAGCATGAATTTATGCCAGCACGTTTTTTGCGAATTACGTACGATCGAGCCGCCAAACCATGGAATCGTGTCACTGCGCTCTATCCTCGATATCCTCTTCAAGGGAAAAGGTTTCGACACATTCTGGGGGGCATCGGAAACACTGTCGGCACGGAATCTTTTGCTAGCTGGGGCACATCACGGGGTATTTCGACTAAGTTACCTAACAAAGAAGCGTTTTTGTGTATACCCCCGCTGTGCACTGTCGTGAATATATAATTGATTGATCGTAGGCTTTAACGCGCCGACGCAACGCAGGCGATGAGGCGCGCCGTAGTAGGAGCGCTCCGGATTAATTTTTAACACCTGGGGATCTTTAACATGCGCCGAAATCCCGTACACACGGGCGTTTTTGCTTTTCGCCTCCATCGGAAAAGCGGCCGCCACATCCCGGAATCAAACCCGCGACCTCGTGGATATATAGCGCGTGAAAATGTTTGTGTTGCGTGTGGGCGCTTCATATTCTTTTTTTTTTTTTTTTTTTGAGGCGCTTGGGAACCATCCTCACTTCTCTTTGCTTGGGAGTCAAATACAGTATTCCCTCGTTATAACGAGATCGCTTTATTCGATAATTTCATCTGGTCCCAACCCAAACGCATGCTTTTTAGGCCACATTACTCGAAGCGCTCGAAGAGCCTGACCCGCGTAGAGCGAAATGTCGAGCGGAGGCGTCGCCCATTGGCTGCGACCCATCGGAAAGTCAGGCGGTCAACATGCCGGTCAACGCAAGCTGGTCTTTCCCCGGGCGATTTTCTGGAGTCAGTTCACGCTTGATTTGCGTCAACCGACTTTAGACAAACGGTCCAACTGCGTGGTACGGTCCTTAAATTTTGTTCCTAGACATTGGTCAATGGCGTGGGCGCGACGGTGTGCGAACACCGACACTCGAACCGTAGAATTAGCAGTGTCGTTGAGGAGGGAACATTGAAAAGCGCTTGTTTTGCAAACTTCACGGCTGCACACCTCGAGGAAAATTTGCCCAGTGATCATGCTAAGCCTCTAGAGCGAAAACCGTCAGTTTTCGTGATTGCGCTGTGTGCCCAGAGTGAGCGGGTAATCGTTTTTTGAGTGCAACAAGCACAACCCTGGACTCTATAGCCACGGCATTTGCGGCGGTTTCCAGCGCGAAATTCGCGTATCATTCCGTGACGCCCGCACGCCTCCCTATAAATTGGCGACATCCACTGCCACTTTTATGGGCGACGACCACGCCCTCATGCATTGCTGGTCAAATCGGAGATGGGGTTGCTCGTGTCCGACAAAAACTTGAAAGAGCCAAAACTCACTTCCCTTTTTGCACCCGAATAAAGTTGTTCTTCTCTGAATACATTGTGTTTTGGTTCCTTGAAGAGCACGAGGTCGCAGGTTCGATTCCCGGCCGCGGCGGCCGCTTTTCTGATGGAGGCGAAAGGCAAAAACGCCCGTGTGTACGAGATTTCGGCGCACGATAAAGATCCCCAGGTGGTCAAAATTAATCCGGAGCCCTCCACTACGGCGCGCCTCATCGCCTGCGTTGTGTCGGCGCGGTAAACCCCCACAATCAAATCATCAATTTGGTTCCTTGCAGTTGTGGTGCAATTAAAGCTCAATTGCTTAAGCTCTTCTCGAGCGGTTGCTTATATCGAAATACCGCTTATAACAAAATTTTCCGCCTTCCTGCTGACTTCGTTATAACGAGGGATTACTGTATATGCTTTGAAGCTTGAACGGAATCTGACCAATTTGCATCGTTCATTAATTAGGCCCCATCGCACGTCGAACGCTGCCTCCTCAGTTGGGAATATCTGTTAACTGTAAATGCCGAATAAAAGTAATAGGAATGTACGCACGCCCATGATGTTTTTAGCACTTTCATTCAACAGACAGAAACTGGGGTACTAGCTTCTATTTTGCGCGGTGTAATTTTTGTGAATTCCACGATTTGGGAAATTCGCTACCTTGAAGAGTGCGGGACACTTTCTTACTGGAATCAGGCTGCCAAACAGTAACTGCGCTTGCATTCTTCATTACACAGAGCTTTCTTTTTTTCTTTTTTTATCGCCCGCATACTCGGAGTGAATCGCGAGACGCACGCAGGGAAAGCAACAAGGGAGAACATCTGTGTTATGGCCAATCATTTTACTTGCGGCTGTTTGAAATTAAAAACATAAGCTCTTAAGACTTATTTATTTCAATGACCATATGCCCTGCTTTACACCCCCCCCCTCCCTAGGGGAAGTAGGAGGGCTCGTCCAGAAGTATTTAGGAACGGGTTTTTTGGTAAAGCATTTCACTACAGCTTTTTTTTTTTCTTTTTTCTCGAGTCAGCCAGGGCGGGTACATGCAGACCACCTTCAATGCATGACGTTCGGGGATAACCACGTTTTCACAATTAGCACAAACACTGCGTGTGGCGCCGCCGGGCTCTCCTGGAACGGATCTCACTGTCTCAACAATGCGCGAAATAATGGTTGCAGCGGTGGTAGCGAAACGGCTAATCTCGTTGCTGCGGTTTCATCCTTCGGTCTCACTCGCGAAGGTAAGGGTCCGCAAATAGCCTAAGCTCCGTAGTCCGATTCGCGAAAAATTTGGGCCGCCGAGATAAAAGGTCCTATAGTAGTTCTATCGCAGCTTCAATTGTGAGCTGATGTACGCCGAGCCGCTGGATTTCACCGCTCTAACTGGCCGTCCAACCCCCATGCGCGCCCGCCCTCCGCGGCAGTAGCGCGCGGCACTGTACGCACTGTACGGCCGGCGGCCGCTCTCGCTCCCGCCGTCCGGGCGCTCCGATTGCTGGCAGCGCCCTCTGCGCAGCGCTGTGCGGGCATCAGCGGCGCGGACACGCCTCCCCATAGAGAAGGCGCGCGGACGGCAGACTAGCTCATATTTCTAGGGACCATAGCATGTGTGTGATTTACGGCCATAATCAGTAATTACAAATAGCCGACGACGCTCAATGCGCCAAGCTGGAAGTCAAGCTGGAAGTACAAGTCCGTTCCTTCGAAAATTTGTTTCATGCCTGCATGCAGTTTGGCGTATCGAGGAATATGTTGCAGCTAAGTGCTCCTACAAAGCCGCTGTGTGCACACGACTCGGTGTGTGCAGCCGGTGTGTGCGGCGCTGGCCTTTGGCAGTTGATGACGAAACGGAATCGTGCGCAAGCGAAAGGCAAATATTTATCTCAAAAGAGAAATTGTGATTAACGACGCTTCCGTAACTTTATTAACTGCGGTAGAAACGTGTTTTATTTTGCATAAATGCGCTTAGTACAGTCATCCGGAATCGTTTATAGAATAAATACCGCATGATAGTGTGTAAAACACCATTGCTTGTCATGCAAAATTGCAATGGTTGTTGGCTAGTTGGAGAATTACAATGGTTGTTGGCTAGTTGGGCAATGAATTTTCAAAGACAAATGCCTGCGTGGTTGAAGGACGAGAGACAGGAGCGTGCCGAGAAACTGTACTCAGTTTCACTACTGAATGCTGCGGTCGATTTACAAGGTGCCCCCTGGGCTAGAAAAATTATGCTCTCCTCCGTCTAAGGACGATGATGGGTTATCGCAAAGCTTTCTCGTGTGGGTTTCCTTAGTTGCCTTTCGGATTTAAACTATCACTAGCTGAGATTTGAATTTCACCAGCACGAAGTTTGGTCGTTTGACCGCAGCGTCTTTGACTTTGACCACTTCCCATTCGATTCTGCACGAAGAATGCTTCGCGTTCAACTATCACCGTCGTGAAAAGGAGGGCTGGATGATATTGCTGTTTAGTTTTGCACACACATATCCAGATCCAAACTGCTTCCAGCATGTCAGAAATGGGTTTGTGCTAGAGGACTCGGGCTTATGCACCCCTGTTTTAGGTCGCGCGTTTTTGGTTTCTTCGCAAGACATTACACGATTTTTTAGGTACCCGGTAAAGAATACTCAAGCGTTAAAAACACAGGCTGCCTTTAACAATGCCACATTTTTAACTATGGGTGCCAGCCTTTATTCCACGCAGATGGTAAAATGGGAACGGGAGGGGGGATGATTTGTAGCTTGGGCTGTTGGGTGTCGAATAACTTTGACTCTTGACAAAATGACCACTACAAACGTGTGAGTTCCGCTTCGGCTATCAGGCTCCCATGCAGTCATAGTGTCGCTCACCAAAACCGAAGGCACAAAGATCATAGTTACAGAAGGAAAATGTAAACTGCCACGCCATTTTCCCGGCCACACGCTAATCGATCTCGTACGTAAGTGCCTTTCTCTTCAAAGCACACGTATCGAGGTAATCCAGCGTTAAGGCTGGCGTGGAAACCATACTCATTGAAACAAGTGGAGGTAATTTAAAGTGGTAGGAATGAATACTATTATAATAGTTTTATTCCAACTCAGATTGCGCGGAGCCAGGCGCAGAGCGCTGAAAAAAAGCGCTGATGTCGATGTAGCCCATTCCCAAACTTAGAAGCGTCAAATACGTTTACGTAGCCCTTAGTGTATTTAAGAAGAGCTGAATACTAATTATAAGAGTTTTATTCGTACCCATAACGGGCGGAGCCAAGCGTAGATCGCTGCAAAAAGCGCTCATGCCATTGTAGCCCATACCCAACTTTAGAAGTTTACGTAGTGTCACATACCCCTCCCCTGGATAATTGCGTCCGCTAACAAAAACCACTGAAGAAGGGCGCGAGGCAACAGTTCTTTATGTTTTAGCAGAGTTGCCGCGGCATGAGTTTTCACGTGTGCCGAGATTGCTGGAATTAATGAAATCACAACGGAGATGCTCGACTACGTTTTAACGATATATGTTTATTACAGGAACAAGAGATTACAGGGCAACGCCCGACACAAGAAAAAAAAAAGAAACCTTCACACTGCCATCGGGCTTGTGCGCGCAGGCACTAATCTGCCGTACACTAAGCGCACGCGCACGCTGGGAGGCTAGTGCACGGCGCTAATAGATAGTAACACAACAAAGGACAACCAAATACACAAGGTGGCCACTACGGAGGCACTCGATCCACAGTGGCCTACGCCTTAACCTTCGGCCTCGAAAACATAAATTAGACAGCTGTACGCGACACGCGAAACACTCTAGAGGAAAACAATTGTTTAAACCTCGACAATGCAACTACAAAAAAATACCAACAAGTACGTAACTCGCAAAACACTCTATGGGACAAACACCGTACACCCCCGACAACAGCACTTACTATAAAAAAAAGTCTAGTAGCTCTGCAAGCTGTACACGACTCGTGAAATGCTCTCCAACATCATTACTCTCTTCAACACAACTACTACAAACACGACACACACACACACAAAAAAGAGAACTCTCAACCCGTTAACTACACGCGACACCAGAAAAAACCCGGAGGAGACTGATATCTTAATCCGGTGCAACAAACAAATTTCGAAGGCGAGGCAGGGAAAAAGAAAGTCTCTTCGAGGCCAGGAGAACCTGGAGGTTCAACGGCGGAAAGTCACGGCGAGGTCGAGCCGGCCTCGCCGGGCAGCCGCTTACGTGTTTCGGGGCTCCCGGGGTGCGGAAGCGCGTCGGCCGTGGGACTTGTGGCGACGGGCGAAGCCGAGGCGTTGTTCGTTCCGTCGCTGGCCTACCGACGTACTTCCGCTAAACCACCTCACCCCTGGACCCTTCTCCGCGTAGCACGTTCAAGAATCTCCTGCCCACTGCCCCCAGCGACCGCTTGCGCTCGCTTAAATAACCTCCGCCGGCCGCCGGCCGTCCCGTAGACCTGCTCCGGCCTCTTCCCCATTGTTCCTCTGTTGCCCCCTCCCGGGGCTACCGGCCACTCGCCACGATCGCATGCCGCGCGTCCGAGCTAGCGATCGTGACGTCACCTCTCGCACCTGCACGTCCGCTGGAATGTCGCAGCCCGCTTTTGTCTTCGTAGCAAGTCCCGCGGAATAAAGGAATCGAGCACAAAGTCGAAGAGGGGGCGCCCGGATCCCGCAACGCTACGCAAAATGGCCGACCCTCGTCCGGGAGGCCATCATGTCGGCCGCACGAATGTAAAAAATGGACGGCCTGGCCTGCAGTTTGTGACACTTGCTCCCTCCTAAAGAATATTCTCCCAGAATATTCTAACCTACACAAACAATAGGCCACCACACATAAACACCGCTCTAGACAGGCAATAAGGAAAAGCATCAAAAAAGTTCGTGGCGAGTCAGTGTCTCTTTTTGGTCGCACAGCTCTGATGAATCGTTGAAACGCGCACTCACGGATCTGAGCACGCTCCCTCCTGCAGAGCACTTTCGGTCGACTGCACTGCGCAAGTTCACGCGCCACCACATCGCGCACACAACTGTTCGAGTTTTCCGCGCACCGTGGGCGCTCGCCACTGACGTACTCTAGGTCCACTTACGCGAAAACACGCAAAGCGAGAAACATCGCACTCTTCGTTCTCGGGAAAATCCAAAAAGCAAACGCATCCTCTACTAAAACACCTTTCACGTGCTTAGAAGACACGCGTGCGCTCCACTACTTACGAAAAGAATGGACGTGCATCACACTCAAAAAGTCATTCCCGTACACACACGCAAAAATAAATTCGCGCTACACCGAAGCTACATTCGCGTGCTTCGAGGACGCAAGCAGTACCATGCTGACAAGGAAAAGACTACAGCATAACCAAACATGCAAAAAGTGTTCGCCTATCCAAACACTCCAGCTACAAGTTGTCTCTGCATGCTCAGTCAGATTGCACTTCTCGGCAAACGGTTCGAGCGAGAGGTCCCCCGAGGGGGCACAAAACGACAATCGCGCAGCTTCCTCCTGAACCCCACGTGCGACGGCGTGGGCAGCATGCCCAACAGCCATAGGCCCCTATCTCTCCCTGTCCCGTGGGAGTCTGAGCTCCGCGAGCGCTGGCCTCCACGTCCCTCGCGCCTAGCGAGCATCGCTCTCTCACGCACATGTCGCACATGTACGAACGGGTTGTCGCACCCTTCGGATGCCGGAACACAGCTGAACATAATCAGCAGCTTGCCACTGCGACGAAAACTCGGGGCCTCAGCCCGCTCCTCTCGACGACGTTTCTGACCCTTACGGTCTTCTATTTTGCCCTCTGGCTCAGACTTTCCACGGCTCGTTAACTGCGCCTCAGTCTTATTTATCTCGCCCTCTGGTTCAGACTTTCCACGGCTCGTTAACTGCGCCTCAGTCTCATTTATCTCGCCCTCTGGCTCAGACTTTCCACGGCTTGTTAACTGAGCCTCAGTCTTGTTTCTCTCTTCCTTCCTCCTCTGTCTGTTTCGTTCCAGCTCTCCCACGCTACTTCACTGGCCAACTAGGTATATCTCCACCCTATGGTTCTCTTTCTCTCGTTCAAACCTTCCCCTCTCTCTGTTCCTTTCGGCTTCCGCCGTATCCCTCTTCCTTTGCCACTCGGCTTCCACCTCCTCCCTCTTTCTTCGCCGTTTTTCTCTACGCCGTGCCATCTCCTCCATCACATACTCCTGCAGGTCCTTTCCCTCAAAGCCGAGGGCTAGTCCTAGTTCAATTAACTTCGCCGTCTCCGCCATTATTCCCTCGAGAAGCAGGCTACAATTACCTTAAAGAACAAACACGCGAGACAGCGGCTAGCTTTACTACAAGTGAGCCTCTCCGATTCCAGCAAACTCAACACGCGGCCGACCGGTCTTGCCGTGGACGCCACTTATTGTCACATACCCCTCCCCTGGATAATTGCGTCCGCTAACAAAAACCAATGAAGAAGGGCGCGAGGCAACAGTTATTTATGTTTTGGCAGGGTTGCCGGCCCGTGAGTTTTCACGTGTGCGGAGAATGCTGGGGGGAATGAAATCACAACGGAGATGCTCGTCTACGTTTTTAACGATATACGTTTACTACTGGAACAAGAGTTTACAGGGCAACGCCCGACAGAAGAAAAAAAAAGTAACCTTCAAACTGCCATCGGCCTTGTGCGAGCAGGCGCTAATCTGCCATACACTAAGCGCACGCGCGCGCTGGGAGGCTAGCGCACGGCGCTCATAGATAGTAACACAACAAAGGACAACCAAATACACAAGGTGGCCACTACGGAGGCACTCGATCCACCTTTGCCTACGCCTTAACCTTCGGTCTCGAAAACATAACTCAGACAGCTGTACGCGACACGCGAAACACTCTAGAGGCAAACACTTGTTTAAACCTCGACAACGCCACTACAAAAAAATATCAACAAATACGTAACACGCAAAACACTCTATGGGACAAACATCGTTAACCCCCGACAACACCACTTACTATAAAAAAATCTAGCAGCTCTGCAAGCTGTACACGCCCGTGAAATGCCCTCCAACATCATTACCCTCTTCAACACAACTACTACAAACACGACACACACAAAAAAAGAGAACTCTCAACCAATGAACTACACGCTACGGCAGAAAAGACCCCGTGGAGGCGGATATCTTATTCCGGTGCAACAAACAAATTTCGAAGGCGACGCGCGGCAAAAGAAAGTCTCTACGAGGCCAGGAGAACCCGGAGGTTGAACGGCGGAAAGTCACGGTCAGGTCGAGCCGGCCTCGCCGGGCAGCCGCTTACGTGTTTCGTAGCTCCCGGGGTTGCGGAAGCGGGTCGGCCATGGGACTCGTGGCGATGGGCGAACTCGAGGGCGAAGCCGAAGCGTTGGTCGTTCCGTCGCGAGCCTACCGACGTACTTCCGCTAAAGCGCGTCGCCCCCGTACCCTTCCCAGCCTAGCATGTTCAAGAATCTCCAGCCGACTGCCCCAAGCGACCGCTTGCGCTCCCTGGGGGCAGTCGGCTGGAGGCAGTCGCCCTGTTGTGGAAAGGTGCAAGGTTTAGGGGATACAGTCTCGAAGAAGGTCCGAAAAAGTGGAAAGCGTAGAGTGCACGTCCGCCTTTAACGATTGTTCTTGTTGGATATTTTTTCGTAAAAAAGAAGTTACTGTAACGGTATTTTCAGTTACAGTTACTGTGAAAAAGGTAGCAGTGTTACAGTTACAATTTCCTCTAAGTTATAAGCAACTAGTTACAGTTACAAGTTACTGAAAAAGTCACTAGTTACCCGTAACGCGTTAGAAGTAACTAGTTACTTCCTTAGAATAACTTATAGGCACAATAAAGTATCGCTTAAAGCACTTCATTTCTCTTAGTGCATGCTTATATCTCAAATATGCTTGATACGGGCTCAATGAAAAATTAGGCATTTTGCCTAAAGTTGCGCCTCCTAATCAGAAGTGGCAGCGGTTCCAGGAATTTGGAACGGTTCTTCTATATAAACTTCCTCTTCAAGTATCCTCTTAACTTTTTGCAGAAAAGCTGAATCGAGGGAGAAGCGGGAATTTCTTCGAAGCCTCTGGGTGCGCAGCGCCGTGTGACTCCGTTTGGCTGCGTGACGTACGCCGTGTAACACCACAACCGCGGGTGAGCTACGATGTCAAGCCGGATCCCTAAAGTGCTCCGAACTTACAAGTCCTTGTCATCATAACGCTAGCCACAGCAAAGCAGGCTCTTTTAATTGGGTGCACATTTGTGCGTTTATGCACAGTAAGCGTGTTGCGGCGAAGTTAGCCATCCTGCCTTATACACCCGCACCATTCTTGCCTACAGCGCCACTCCCAGGCTCAAACATCCTGACGTGGCAAATTATTCGGCCGCCATGACGTGGAAGCGCCAGATGACCTCCGCTGCCAGAGCGACCATGGACACAGCGCAGCCCGCGGCGTAAATGAGTACGTAATTGTGCAGCGGCATGTCAAAGGAGACGAGCCTGCCCGTTTTGGGTGGCGGAGGCAGCCGAGAGCTCTTCCAGTCGGTCAGGCCGGACTCCTGCAGGGCCAGCAGCAGGCGCCGGTGCTGGTGCCTGCAACATTGGATACCACAAGGTCATTCAAGGACGGAACAAGGAACGTTTACCGATGAGAATGGGTCGCCCAGAAGACAATACAAGATTTTAAGCTCTAAGACTGCATTGCTTCGTGGAGCAAAAAAGCGGCGTCCACCGTAAGTAATAAAAAAACAGCTCCTACTGCGGCGTTCTATTGCACAACGCATACTATGAAACAAGGTCGAATAAAAATTTATAGGTTTGATTACTGCATGCATACATACATATATAGATGCATACATACATACATACATACATACATACATACATACATACATACATACATACATACATACATACATACATACATACATACATACATACATTAGCGCACCCAGAATTTTGTCTGGGGGGTTTGAAATTTCGACAGCAAATATAAAATACGATAATATATAAATGTAAAAATGTAAAAGAACAAATATAAAGACAAATGTAAGTAATACAGAAAAATAAAAATAAATAACCACAAAGAATAAAATATATAAAACTATAAAGAGCAGCCGAGTTTTTATTATTTTTTACTGGAAATAATTACGCATTAAATACGCCGCCATAATCTATGCAATTCGCCTGCAGGAGGAATATAATAATGGATGCACCTTCACATAAAAAAAGAAGATACGCGAAGCCTTTTGCCATTGCCCGAAGCCCCGGACCCAAGTTTGGAAGTACAATTGGAAGGAAGGGATGACGGGAGTTGAGGTTCGGGAGGAAATGCAATTAGAGCAGTCCTCAATGCTTTCTTCACTGGTGAAGTCAAGCCAGGAGTAAAGCACGTGCTGTCTCCTCGCCACGTTTATTTTTACAAAAAAGCACACAGAGAAGAAACTTTGCGGTACAGTTGACTATTATGTAACGACGAATATTGTCTCTTCTCTGCCGCTAGGGTTGGTGATCGGCAGGGCGTGGCCTCCGCGATCGGCTACCGGCGGCGCGCCGAGCAACGGCGCGCCGCCGGCAGCAAATCGCAGAGGCCACTGGCAGGGAAGCACTCCAGAAGTTTCAGTATTTTTAGGTTAACTGGTTCAATTTACTAATAACATTGGTAGACAATTAACACATACAAATTTCAAACAATACACTTATTACATGAAATGAGAAAGTAGTTAAGAGAGTGTAGAAACAAAATTTGGCCAATAACTGCCGCTACGGTGGCACTTTGGTAAAGCGGTTAAGCAGTCGAGACGTTGAAGAAGTTTTAAGGTTAACTGATTTAATTTACGGATGACCTTGTCTGATCTTTGACGCATACAAATTTGAAACAATACAAGTTATTACATTAAATGAGAAAAACAGTAAATAGAACAACGGGACATGGCTGACTGGATGGCTGTCTCCTGGCGAAAGGGCCGGACGACGGGCGGCAGCGTTTCTCGAATGATTTCCTGGTGCGGGCCCCCTTGAAGCCAGTGGAGCGCGTTATAGTTACTTCAAGTGGACCCGTGGAAGAAAAACGAATTCTGGCCCCACTTTCTGCAGCCAATACGGGAGGCGCTTATGAACACCAATCAGCCATGTTCCCGCCAAAGAGAAAAGGACCAATGATACGCAGGCACAAATTTTGCACTGCAGAAGGCGCACTTGCAGAATTATTGATTAGAGAATGCAGTTCAGACAAAACACACCAAAGTAAACAGTGAAAAGACTTCAAGGTCGTTTGAACTACACCGAGTACCCGGAGCCCGTAACCGCCCAGTGCCGACGACACGGGGGGTGTGGAACGCCGCTGCCGCGCTGTAACCCAAGCTGGGCCGATGGCTCCCCGTAACAGCCGCTTCTTCCGGTCGGTCGGCGCGCGAAGACACACTCCGCATGCTTTTTATTTCAAAACCTCGGCCTTGGCGGCCGAAAAGGTAGTTGAAAGAAGAAAAACGCAAATATAACGGGGGGCCTGGCGCCAAGAGCAAGAGAACTAAACGGAGCATAGTTTATGGTGAAGGTGTCCCGAAGTAATTAAGGGACCAACGACGGGCGGCAGCATTTCTGGACTGAGAACCCGGCGCCGGTAGCTGCTCCCCGTGAACCCGGCGGACAGGGCTTTGATTTGTTTGGAACGGGTCATTAAAAAGAAAAGTGAATTCTGGACACATTTTCCGTGGTCAATCGGGGAGACGCTTCTTAACACCAATCAACCATGGTCCCGTCAACTACAAAGGAACCCAACGCTAACACAACCAATGTTTGAACCCGAAAACGAGCGCTCTAGCAAAAGAATTATTGACGTAGACAAAATAGCTGAGACAAAACCGGAAAGTAAGGAGTGGAAAGAATAGGGACGGCCGTTGGAAGTAGAGAGAGGGCTCGGAGCCCGGAGCGAACACCACAGGGGGTGCGGAATCTTCTACAACGCGGATGCCCGATCCCCTGTGACACTCGGCCAGGACGGTGTCCTCACCCCGTAATAGCCGCGCCTTCCGGTCGGTCGGCGCCAAAACACAGCCTACATGCGTTTCTTAGTAAAACGGGGGCCTTCACGCCCGAAGTAGTTCTAAACAACAGGGAAAGACAGCAAACGCAACGGGGGCTTCGCAACACATATTTGCTGCTATACGGTGTATGCACAAGCGCCGGTGACGCGATGCATTGTGGGTAGGTCGCCATCTTGCCGTTCATCCGAGCGACGGCCTGTACTGTGAACGCGCGGCGTCTCCCTGCGATGGTGCACTGTGTGATAGTTGGCTGCTCTAGCCGCACTCAAACTAAGGCGCAAAAGTTAAAAACAGGGCTCAGTGACCCTGGTTTTTCAAGGTGCCCAAAGTGATTACACGCGAGTGCCAAAAAACGAGGGAGCTGACGGAACGGCGGCAGCGCGAATGGCTCGCCCGGATTAACAGACGGGGGATAGAAGAACACGCCGACAGGTACAGCGTGTGCTCACGACATTTCATATCGGGTAAGTGAATGCTTCACGAGGTGAAACTCATTTTTAAAGGTTCTAGAAACGTATCAAGTTGGCGTCTGCAGGCATTGCCAGATAAACGAGAGCTTGGTTTTCTTGCTAGTTCACTCAGAAATGTGAATTCAGAAATGGTAGGAGAAAACACGCACGTAGGGCTTTCGTGTGCGTGTATCGTGTTTCCGCTAGGTTTTCGAGTTGTAAATATCACCGGCGCAGTATTTGCGCAGTTGAAATTCCAGACAAGTTTTCGTAAACTGACGGCAGTAGCAGATTCGCCCACCAAACGGAAAACCGAGCGCAACATAGCTGCAAAAAACTTGCACGTCGAAGTTTAGAAAAGTTATGAATCGTGTGCTTGTTTGCCCCTTCATTCCAGGCCGCCCCTCGACGCTGTTTGATGACTGCAACCCTGATTGGGTTCCAACCCTTCATTTGGGTTACGAACTCAAACAAGCCAGCGCGAAGCGCTACGACCGCCGAAAAGCACGGTCGGCGCGGCAGGTACCCTTGTGCCGGTAAGGCAGCTTCCTGTTTTCCCTCGAATTTACTTAGTGGTGCCAAAATAATGTTCTGCAATCTTGTGCTTTTCTAGGAGCAACTTCTGGGATTCTTGGCGACAGTCAGGTGCACAGTGAAGAAGAAGAAGATTCCCAAGCAGTTGAGGAGAACCTTAGAGTTGGTACGTAAAAAGTAGGGAACTAAAAACATTTTCCTTGGCTTTAGGCTCAGCACAAGCCACGTTTCTGTGTGCGTCAAGTTGACTTATTTTTGTCCTCTACCCTTCCTTTTCAACAGAGGCAGCCTGCCAGACTGACTTGCTGGGTAAAGACATTGATGAACTTCAGCAGGAAATTTTGAGCACCAGGGAACAAATGAAAGAAGCCAAGACGGCGCTGCAGTCGGCTAGTTTTACAGAAGCAGCCCTGGAAGGCGACGACAGCAGGGTGGCATTTTACACTGGAGTGCCAAGCTTTTTCATGCTGCTTGGCATCTTCAACCTGGTAAAGGACCACATCTCGCACTCAGCAAGACATTCCCTAACTCAGTTTGAAGAGATGGTTGTTTTTTTGATGCGGATAAGGCTAGGGTGCCCAATGCAAGACCTTGCTTTCAGATTCAACGTATCTCAGTCCACGATCTCCCGCATTTGTGAAAGGTGGCTGGATGTTTTTTTTGATCGCTTGAAAACTGTGGTGCGTTGGCCGGAAAAAGAGGAGGTAGTAGAGACAATGCCCGTTGCTTTTGTGGACAACTTTGGCATCAAAGTGCGGGTTATCTTGGATTGCTTTGAGGTTTTTATAGACCGACCCAGTTCCTACCTGACTAGAGCCGAGACGTGGTCTCATTACAAGCATCATAATACCGTGAAGTTTCTTGTGGGCATATGCCCTCAAGGTGCGGTGACATTCTTGTCACAATCATTTGGGGGTAGGGCCAGCGACAAAGCAATAACTGAAGATTGTGGCATCCTTGACCTGTTGGAGTATGGGGATATCGTGCTGGCAGATAGAGGGTTCCTCATAGAAGAGAGTGTAGGCTTGTGCCATGCAACTCTGGCTATGCCTGCCTTTACGAGGGGGAAACGCCAGCTTTCCAGTCGAGATGTTGAGCGCACTAGAGAGATCGCAAACGTGAGGATTCACGTTGAAAGAGTAATTGGCTTGGTGAGGAATAAGTTTACCATCCTGAAGGGGAGCTTGCCGATTGAAGTGCTAAGAAAAAACGAGTATGGTGAATGCCAAATTGACAAAATTGCACGTGTGTGCTGTGCTTTAACTAATCTGTGCAACTCTGTTGTGCCGTTTGACTAAGAACAATGTGTTTTACATCACTTCTGATGTTTTAAAGCGAAGCTTGTGTGTCCTCAGTGATGCCGTTGTACGTTTGTAACCAAAGAATCCATCGCACAACAGCTTCGCGTTTGACCATCGTCGTCAAACGGAGGGGTGCATGTTGGTTATTTTTGTACTGTTTACTTCATAAGCTGAATAAAGCATTGCTGGGTTAGTTGGTTTAGCATGTTGTTACGTAAAACTGAACACACAGATGGGGCAGCGAAAAAGCGGGATGAGCACAATTCTGCCGCTTTTTCTCGGTCCCGTCTGTGACACAGTTTGATGTTGAATTCATAAGCCTTACAATGAATTACTGTGCCATACACACACACAATACAAAAAATTCTTATTCGGCTTATGTACTATACACCGTGTTTGCTGAGTGCTTCTTGTGCTTAAACACGTTTCATAGGACTCGTGAGTCATCGGTGTCGCTGTGCCTTGCAACAAATCGAACTACTTTTTCTGCCTACACTGCTGCAACTAGTGCTTGCATTGTGAAAAAAAAATCTCAGACACATGAATCATTTTCAACACCAAAATTGGGGAACATATTGAGGATTTCATTTCACATTCCATCTTAGTGTGAAAAGACAGTTTGCACACAGTGTGAAAAGACAGTTTGCACACAACACAGCATATGTACACATTTCAATAGGAACACTGAAGAAAGGTATTGCACTACGGACTTCGACATAAGGAAAGGTGTTGCATTAAACATCTTACAACACTACACAGATATCTGGAAGGAAAAAAAAAATCCAATTTGGTGCACCACTTTCAAAGCCAGGAACCACTTCGAGCTTTTGTTTCTCATCCATTTCAATGTGAACAGACACCACTTTGGTAACAGTTACGAATATTTGGACGAGCCAACGTTGACTGATCGTAGGGTTTAACACGCCGACACAACGCAGGCGATGAGGCGTGCCATAGTGGAGGGCTTCGGATTAATTTTGGCCACCTGGGGGTCACTACGTGCGCCAAAATCTCGCACACAAGGGCGTTTTTGCTTTTCGCCTCCGAACAGAGGAAACCTACAGAAGACTTCTGAAGGAATTCACAAGCAGGATAACCTTTCACAAGCAAAGCGATAAATTTTCAATCCGTAAGGGAGTAAGACAGAGATACCGTCTCTCTAAAACTAGTCTGGAGGAGGTATTTAGAAAGTTCGATTGCGAAAACATAGGATTAAGGATAAACGGGGAATACTTGAGCCATCCGAGGTTTACGGACGACATAAACTTGCTGAGTGAGACTGCAAAACACATGCAAACAATGCTCAAGGAACTACAATGAGAACGCACGGCCGTGGGGCTCAACTTAAATATGAATAAATCTAAAGTAATGAGGAACAAGCATGCCAAGAACGTCTTTTTCAGCTTAGGAAACAAAACGCTAGAGGTAGCAACAGAAATTCTACCTCGGACAGATGGTTAATGCTGACCCCAACCATGAGGGAGGAATCCGGTGCAAAATAGGTATGGGCTGGGAAGCACTCTGCAAGCACTCCCAAATAATGAAAAGTAAGCTGCCTCTGTCACTCAAAAGAAAAATCTTAAACCAGTGCATACTGCCAGTAATGACACACAGAGCTGAAACTTGGCGCATTACTAAACCACTAGAATGCAAACTTAGGTCGGCTCAACAGGCCATGGAACAAATAATGTGAGGAGTAACACTCAGGGACGAGAAACGAGCTACCCGTGTCAGAGAACAAACTGGAGTTGATGATGACATAGTTCCAATAAAGAAAAAGGAATGGACTTGGGCTGGCCACGTAGTGTGACGAACCGACAATTGGTGGACTATTAGGGTGACACAGTGGATACCAAGAGATGGGTCTAGAAGGGGAAAGCCGACAACACAGATGAAATACGGAATTTCGGGGGTAAACAGTGGACTTGGTTGGCACAGGACAGAAGCAGTTGGAGGTCAGTGTAAAGTAGCTTGGACCCGAGCAGGCTGACGATGATGATAAAGACGGGCCCACGTTGCAGGTGGATCGGGGAAATGCCAACATTGAACATTTATGTTTTGCAGGAGCTGCAAAACCATTTTTTTGCTTTCGGTTCCCTTTTGAGGCCTACACACCGAAAGTGGTACCATATTATGGGGCAGCGAGGGCCATCGCAGGCAATCATTTTTCCTTGCTCGGGTCCCTTGCACGAACAGTATTGATCACTTTTCCCAACTTGAGTGGGTCTTGCACCCACATCTGACAGTGCACCATCAGGTGATGCGCACCCGTTTACAGCAGGCGGCCGGTTTTCATTTGGTCGCGTGAAAACACGGCCAACAAGTTCTGGCAGAAGCACCTTGCGAAAGAAACGCTCTGCGACAGGTAGCAAGGGCAAAAGGAACTGCTCATCTGCTGCAACTCTCTGCACATTGATCTCTTTGTGATTCCATAAGACAAAGTCGCAGTAGTCCACCTGCCACACAAACAGCTGTAGTTGTACTTGATAAAAGTAGCGGTGACTTGACTTCAGCTCTAAAATGCCACCATTTTCAACAACACAACTGTTTGTTTCATTTGCTAAGTCAGCAAGGTTTCGCTCTCTTGCACTCCACGGGCACTTGACTTCCACGATGCCCTCACCGCAGCAAGAACATTTTACGAGCATATCAGGAGTTGCACCCAGGAAAACATACTTCTGAGATATCAAAAATCCTGCATCTTTAAACTCTACGCTGTCATGCCGCTGCAGAGCCAAACTTCTGTAGCTTGCAAGGGCGTTCCCCTCGTTTTCCCTGCCGTATTTAATCGCATCTGAATGCACCTTGTTACTGTGCGGGTAACAAATGCGCTTAACCAAACTCAGGGATGGTCGTTCTAGTTTTGTATGGCAAACATCGTACAGAGTTGACGCAGTGATTCGACCAGCTCTGTAGTCGTACCACTGCGTGCTCATGGACTGCTTGCGTGTTCTGGCTTCAATGCTGCCAACAGCCTTATCGTTGAGGTCGAGGCTATCATACACCTGGTCGCAGCGCTGCTCAACCTCTGCCCAACTTAAGTCTTGAGCACCGGGTTCGTACATCCGGCGCAGGTCTGCACCCCTGCAGCTCCTCACTGCTGGCAGGTACACATCTTTAAAGGCCAAGTCTACGCTGGCAGCAGCCGGCCGGTGTCCTGCTTCGATCGCGCCGGCAAAAAACGTGCGCCACTCCGCCTTCGTCGCCGCCGGAGCAGTTGGCCGCGAGGTAACCGTCGGTGCGCTCACTGCTGCCGATCCCGAGTCAAGCCGCCGCTTCTTCATTGTGGCCGACGAGAAGTCCATTTCGGCAATCGGACGCACAGGAAGCTTCCTAAGGTGTGGGGGAAGCCACAGATTCGCGCCGTCCGTGCATGAACGATCCTTTCGCGCACGCGCGACGCATTCCAGATAAAACAAAAGCGCAGCTACGTGCGAGCACGCCTCTCCGATCCCGGCCATGCACGAGCAGTGCGCCGCGATCACCTCTCCATCACTTTTCACAAGCGTCCACACTTGCACAGGGGGCACGCTCAGGTTCTGGGAGTGGTTCACCTGCACACGAAAACGTAATTACAATCAGCATGCGCCCAAGCAACGGACCTGCACATTACACGCGTGATACGAGAGAGTTTGTTTACCTTTGAGACGATGATCACGGTGTCGGCCGAGACTTGCTTCAGCCACGGTTCACGAACCCACCCACTGGTTAAAAAGTTGTGGCCTTCTAGAGCCTTCCGACACTTCAACTGCTTCAAGGTCACAAAGCTAGTTCTGAGCACAAGGAAGTCGACTATGTCCACATCGTCGACGCGCGGCCACAGTGGCCACAGCTCCACGCTCGTCGCGCAATCAGCCTCGCCAAGCACGAACGGGTCGACGCCACACAACGCAGTTTTCTGCTCATACCGTGCCCTGTCGATTTCGTTCAGGGCTGCCGCGTAACCTCCCGGTTCCGACGCCATCGAAGCAATACCACAGAACAGGGGCAATACTGCCGCTGCTCCAAATGCGCGATAGTCAGCAACTTGTTACGCCACTTGCGCCGGCCGTCGACTCGCTTCGATGAACGGCAAGATGGCGACCTACCCACAATGCATCGCGTCACCGGCGCTTGTGCATACACCGTATACCAGATACTAAAAAAAAACTGTTCACCTGTCTACCAACTACAAAATACGGTTTGCACGGCGAAGCCAATTTCGAGGAACAAAGACAGGGCCCAAACTTAAAATGCGTCTGAATGTGAAAGTTTACTCAAATTTCATCTATCTGCAAGTGAACAATCTGTTCGTATAGGTTGGAACAATTTGCACTAAACAGTCCAATTAACACATATTTCCAAACTTAAAATGCGTCTGAATGTGAAAGTTTACTCAAATTTCATCTATCTGCAAGTGAACAATCTGTTCGTATAGGTTGGAACAATTTGCACTAAACAGTCCAATTAACACATATTTCTGTAAGCCTATTCAACAAAACAATTGTCAGGATGCTTCGCCGCATTGCCAACCAAAATCATAGCATGAAGGAACAGGACATGCTGCGTCTGGTCCAAGCCTTCATAATATCGAGAATAACGTACGTCGCTCCCTACGCCACCCTCCTGGCAACAGAACGCCGGAAGATTGACACCATCATACGCAAGGCCTACAAACAAGCCCTGGCACTTCCTACCAGCACTTCTACCGCTCGCCTGATGGCTCTGGGAGTACATAACACCCTAGACGAACTTGCGGAAGCGCACCTGAATGCCCCAAAAGCGCGACTAAGTACTACGCCCACAGGACGCCAAGTACTCTCGAACGTGGGCTCATGTCGCCAACGGAAGCAGATACTGCGATAGACATACCCTGGGATATAAGATCCAAGCTATACGTTCCCCCACTTCCAAGAAACATGAGCCCCCAGCATCACGAAGGCAGAAGAACGGCCAGGGCGCTGGCCCTCGAAAGACAATACGGCGACTCGAGTACGACAGTCTTCACCGACGCAGCGGACTACGCGCGTGCAAACACTAAAACAGCGGTCGTCGCCACCCCCACTTCTCTCATTACAAGTGTCACCCTTCGTAAGTCCAGCATCCTCGAAGCAGAAGAAGTGGCACTTGCACTAGCCATAACGCAGACCCAAGCCACGACCATCATTACGGACTCACAAGCGGCGTGTCGAACGTACACGGCTGGAAGAATTTCTAAGGTAGCCGCACGAATTATAACCCAGAACCCCCCCAAGAGAACAGTCAAGATTATCTGGACACCTGCTCACTCGTCCCTTTGCGGTAATCAAGCGGCGCACGCTTACGCCCGAGAACTTGCTCGCCGGGCACCGCAAGAGGATGATGAGAGGACCCGTCACTCACTCATCACATACAGCGACATCACCCAACACTACATGCTCACACGACGCACCTTCCCGCCGCCGGCCGACCAGCTAACAAAAGAACAACAAGTCACCCTTCGACGGCTTCAAACCAACACATTTCCACACCCCACGCGGCTACACACCATCCACCCCACGTTATACTACCCCCTGTGCAAATACTGCGGCAGCCAAGCTACGCTATACCATATGGTTTGGGCCTGCCAGTCAAACCCAGACCTTTTCATTTCATTTCATTTCATTTGATCCAATCCAATTGATCCACTCCTGATGATCCACTCCTGACCTTGATCCAATCCCTGATGCAACTCACGAGCAGTGGGAGAGTGAGCTTGCCAGCTCAGACCTGAGTAAGCAGCTTTGGCTCGCTGAAAGGGCGAAGACGGCAGGCCGCACCAACGGAGTCCTGGAATGAGGACCCCGACCACGATCCCGCTCGACTTCACTGTTAATAAAGTTTGTTCCTCCTCCTCCTCAACAAAACATCATTGTTATCCGTGATCACAAGTTTTCGTAACTGCGCACGAAGCGTTGCTGCCTTCGTCGCTATAATGTTACAAACTCAGGTGATATATATAAAGGAAAACCAAACCTTTTGTTTATTCAACAGGAGAGGGAGGGCTCTTACAGTGCTTAGTATTGAAGGAAAAACAGTAGTTTAAGCTTTCAAATGAAATAAAACAACTTCGATATGATCTTGTTAGATTTGATTTGAGGCCAGCGCAAGCTCAACAATACTGAGCCCTAACCTATGGGAAACTTCAGTGTCTTTTTTTTTTTCTTGAAGACGACGAATGATTCAAATCTCGTGATGGAAGTTCTGCACAAAGTTCAGAAACTGGTATAATCTGGCCCTACAACAATTACGCTACTATTTGCGGTTTAGCGTGGGCTATGAGGCGTGCCGTAGGGGGGAGGGGGGCCACGGAATCATTTAAAACCCCCAGGGATTCTTAAGCATTCAAAATTTCCTGTCCAGGGACACTTTTTGTGTCACAAATTTTTTCTCATTCTTTTTCTTAAACTATCTTCAAGTTATACGCAAGTTAGGTCCGCACAGTCTTTAAAGCACAATCCTAAAAGCTCGTGCTCCTAGTTTTATTTTTTAATGCCGGTCATACAATTTCTTCTTCGAGATTTAACTGCGAATGTCCAATAATAAAAGCTTCCGAGACTACACACTGAGCTCGGTGAACATCGGTTTCGGTTCAGTGGGTGAGGCGTGCTGAGGGGAATTGGGTCGATGGACATCTGGAGGGGGTTACAACCCCCAAAACACCCCCCGTGGGTGCACCACTGCATACATACATATACTGTGCGATGAGGGTCTCGTTGAAAATAAGACAGAAATAAGAGTTGGCAGTCAAGAAAACCTCGGAAAGCAAAGGGGAGGATGTGGTAGGTCGTTGAAACAGATAAAGTATTTGGAAAGAAAGAAAGTGGAGAAAAATTGCCCACCAGGTGGGATCCGAGCCCACAACCTCCAGAATACCGGTCTGGTGCGATAACCACTACTCTACCGGCGGGGCGATTTTCCCCTCCACTTTCTGGGGTATTTATGTTTAGGTATTTTTGTTTCTTGAGCTTGGGGGTGGTAGCCAGCGCCACTCGGACTACTCGCGGTGAAGGGGACCTTCTTTTTAACCCCCGGGCCGTGACTCGAGTGTCTACGACATGTCGAGAGTGGTCGACCAGCGTTGAACCCTCTTAAGCTTCCTATGGCACCAAGACTGCCAGACAGAGGCCCTCGCTATGCATGTAGCGAATCAGAATGGGAAATGAGGGGCTCCTTGAAAATAAGACAGAAATAAGAGTTGGCAGTCAAGAAAACCTCGGAAAGCAAAGGGGAGGATGTGGCAGGTCATTGACACAGATAAAAAACTTGGAAAGAAGAAAGAAAGTGGAGAAAAAAAAGTGGAGAAAATTCTTTATTTGTTTCAATGACCTACCACATTTGTTTCAATGACCTACCACGCTTTTTACGATATGGGCATGAGTGAGGCAAGCTCCAAATATGGGGGAAAAGCGCATGGCATTTGAGCGTCTGCGGGGACGCGGAGGGCGTTCATCCACTGCGATTGCTACGATTCCAAGCCGTCCTGGGAGGCTTATCTTGTGCATTTTACAGCCGACAACATGGCAGAAGCGCGGTACGACGATTAGAGAGATATCGAGAATGCCCATCCAACAATGCCGTCGGATATCAAGCATGTTGTTTTACAGAACCAAAACCGAAACTTGTTTGAATGCTAACCTTGGACATTGTCCAATCACGGTGCGTCTCCTCCCGTCGTCACAGCCTTTAGTTGGTGCGGCCGCCGCTAACCGCGCAGGGTATTTTAAATGCGGAGCATTTCTTAGGCTCGCGATGTCACTCGTCGATGTTGTCGGCGCCGTCCACACGCTCACTGCGCATGCGCGTCGCGTCGAGGCCCAGGTGCGCGTCTCTCCCCCGTACCCTCATCGCTCTCAACAACAGGTGCGGCGGTGCGGGAGGAGCGCGTGTACCCCGTGCGCTCCGTCGCTCTCAACAACAGCTGCGGCGGTGCAGGGGGGAGCGCGTCTGTGCGCGCATGCGTCGTAGCTACCCGTGCGCTGCGTCGCGCTCAACAGGTAAAGGAGCCATGAAGAGAAAATGCAAGTTGGTTTTATTCCAAAGATTTCGTGTTTTATAGTGCCCCAGCACTTGTCCGGATACAAACGATGCTTTATTCACTGAGAAATTAAACAATTTAGGTTAAAATTTTGATTTTCCCGCTAAATCGTTTGTTTTCGGGGTCTGCAATGACATCACAGGAACCGACCGCTCTGCAGCCTAGAATTCCTTCATTCACGCATCCGCCGTACAGGGTAGAGACACGTATACGCTGGCGCCGCCATTTTGGGTCGTTCGCTCACCGCTGAAGCAAGTCATTGTGTCAAAACCACGCTAAAATTATCGCCGCAACGCCGTTTACTGAAGAAGTTTGAATCATATTGTCTGTTTCGCGTTGCTAGGTCTCGTGGGAAACGAAAATAACAACGCGTTGAGCACGTTGGCCCAATTGCGGCGGCACGGGACTGTTCAAAGGTTGTCTCCACCCTGTACAGCGGTGTTGGTTTGTTCCCGCGTTTCTTTACGTTACCCGAACCTAGATGGCGCCACCATACCGTGGCAAGCGTTTGGTTTGTTTTTGCCTGTATATAAACCTGGCTTGTTTTTGTTCTGGGAGAAAATATTCGTTCCCTGAAACAGTGCTCGCTCGACAAATGTGGTCACGTAAGACACCGTTGCTTGCCCCAATCGGCCAGTGTCGTCTGAGACAACCCCAAGCCCCGTAGTGCTGTGCAGCTAAACCAAGCATGCTGTGCGCAGTACGAACAGCAGTACGTATCAGTACTTCTATGTTTACATGTGCTTTCGTAACTTCCACTGTTTGTCCCATCATTCTTATTGCTTTGTAAAGAATGTGCCCTAAATTTAAGCGCAAATCGCTCGTTCGGCTAGTTTGTAAGCTCTACCTAATTTCCGTCTGCTTCTGCCGGCCTCCGCCAATCGCAGAGCTGGCTCGAATGACATCATAGGTTCTGTTGCGGGAAAATGAGCTGGTGGGTCGCATGACCATTCCCTTTTTTCCTAATTATGTAGCTTATTTGAGCGAAGTTTACGTTAAAAGTGGTGTCAGTATGATTCTAACGAGGACAATCTTTTGAATTAACCAAACTTTTGTTTTCTCTTCATGGCTCCTTTAACGGCGGCAGGGCGTGTACACGTGATAACGGCGTGGTGGGTGCGTGGAAAGTTCACGCGCTTGTGTACGGAAGTGTGCGCATGCGCGTCTCTCCCCCGTACTCCTCTCCCTCGAACGCGGGCGGTGTGTATATAAGCGGCGGAGCGCGCGTTCGGAATTCAGTCAAGAGGCGTCTTTGCTTGGCTTTCGCTTGACTTGACGCTTTGCTTGACGGCACCAAGCAATAAAGACAGACTTTAACTTTACACTCCTTGCCTTCGCTTCTCCTTCATTCATAAATAAGAATAATAAAGACGATATAACAATTAAGCATTCCCAAACCATACCCAATTACGCAACATTCACGCGATACCCCCACCACTCTGCGACGCATTTACTCTAGTTCCCCCCGTGAGAAGATGCGGGCGGGTTTTTTTCTTCTTTCACGCTTTGTAAAATAATTACCGACTTATCAACCGGATAAACGATGAAAAGTGTGTTAATTTGAGCCAGTCTACGCAGTGCAAGCAAAAATGGGAGCTTGACAAATTCACTTCAGTGGCCCTTTAAAACCTTGGGCTTGCAAGAGGACGAGTAGGTGCACAGCCGTCAGGATGTGACTACATGCTCCACTGCAACCCGCTGGGCAATCGCACGCTGCCTCACAAAGCCCCACTGTCCGTCGCAAACGTGAGGCACAAAACATAGGGCCGGCCCCTTTTCTTCTGGGAGCGAAAGCAGCTGCTGAGCACATGAATGAGTCCCAACCTGCAGGAACAGAGAGAGTAACAGTAAATAGCACTCAGGGAAGAACAGGACTAGCCCGCTACAGTTTATGGTAAAGAGACAGAGCAGAAAGCAGTGGCCGCAAGGAACAGACTCACAATGACCAGATTTTGTGTCTTACTTTACACTGTTGCAAGGGCAATATTCTACACCTCAAACAGCAATGATGTCAAAATTGTCTTTCAAGTTCGAGCGTGTAAGTATCGCTGCATGCTTTGTTAATGTATTTTCAAGAGAAGGAAGTTTAACATTTATAAACTTCAATAAACCTCACCGTGGGTAATGATACCAGTTCCCGCATAATTGTGTTCGTCATAACTTAAGCAAGCAATATTATGATTACCTGGAGCTCACTTCCAAAACTTCTCGAGATAAACAGGCAAACATCCGGGCTATACCAATGACCAATCGAATTTTAAAAATCTTAGTTCAGTAAGTTCGAGATAACGAGGTTTTAATGTATTATCTGTTCGGGCACACTGAAAACATGCGCTTTAGAAACAAACACAACCACCCCACTGCCAAAAAAGGAGAAGCCAGACACACAAACAGATTTTTGCGGCAGAACATGCGCAATAAATAATGAAAACACACACAAAAAAAACAATGCTTAATGTGCACTTTTGTAGTTTACTTCGCCGCAAAGCGCGATTGCTTTGCGGCAAACGCGTGGGTGGACGACCGTCACAGAAAACGGCCGCAACCTTTCCGTAAACATCTTCTCCAAAAATCATGCAGTAAATTCGATGTACAGCATTTGAAAATAACTAATCCACCCACTAGCGGCACGGTCTGCTTAATGTTGCTTTCCTCTTTAAGAGTTACTGCAACAGGGTCCCCGCTACGCATTTGCATGGTAAACAACGGTGAACAGAGTGCTATACAAATGCTCATACCGGTTAACTCGCGTCAAGGAAAAAACAAACAAGGATTTACTTACTGCGAGTCGCAGGTGTTGGTCCGCACCGATAAAGGCGAACATAGGTCTCGGTGGCTAGGCGGTATGCCCTGTCCTGCTGCCGCTCGGAGTGGTATTTGGCGCAGCACCACGAGTGGTATGAGCCCTCAGATACAGTCGGAAGTGCAGACAAGTCCTTCGTCCACAATCCGCGGTCGGGACCCGGAAAACGTCGCCTAGTTGGGGCCATACCGCGTTACCGTCACCTGCTCTTCCACAGTACGAGTAATACGAGACTTCCCAATTGTCGCCCGTACCAATATGGCGGATGGTATTATTTACATCAGTGTTGCTAGATAATTAACCAAGCAATTTCACATAAGGTCTATAGGATAGCGAGAACAACTTAGTTCCTGCAAAAATGCATCTGCAGTTCTTGTGTTTATGGCCAGCAGCGGAAAGTCCTCTGATAGAGACGGCGGGCTTGTCGCAAAAATCAAACATTTTAGCGATAATTTTGGAATTCTGCATTTTGATGTTAGCATATACAAGTCAGCATATGGATTTGCAAAAATGTTTTTAATCGTAAGCTATAGTGGGAAAAGTGCTGTATTTATTATGTTCAATGAGTAATAGGATTTTGTTATTATCAATGAATGTTAGTATTAAACAAGCACCAGTTAAAAAGTGGACGGTCTCGATTAGTAACGACAGCATTTAGGGTCCATTCTTAGAGCCTACGTCCCGTAAAGTTCGTAAGGAGTTAGTAAATAGAGACGTTCGTACTGTTTTACTAGCAATTTTGTTAAGAGTGCTCCATTGAAATTGAGCTCAACGTAGGCGTTCATTCTTGTCCGCCGAACCTCGAAGAGGCCTACATCAGAAATATTGTAGTGCAAGTTTTCTACGTCCAGGAGGAGTCGAAGACTCCACCGCACCGCCACAGCCATGGCCGAACAAGCAACTTCCATATTTCTTTTGACTGCGCACTCTGAAGATTGATGAAAAAAGCTGTGACCTAAAGGCCGCTTTGAGCAGATCCTGTAACCGCGAAATACACCAAGCTCTGACTGCCAGATTGAACAGCAAAAATAAACAAAATTTCGTAGTTTGATTTCGTCTGGTTTGTGGGATTTGTTTTGCAGTAAATGTAGCACAATCGAAAATAGAAGGACGAGGCACGCACTATTAATTGACAAGAAGAAGGTTCGTGTCATTTTTTACTGGCACCGTGTGTCACATGGCATGAGAAACGTTGCGCAGGGGTACGGAGTAAATGTTTTTTGTACACCAAGCAATTTGTCAAAGATATCCCAAAGATGTCCGAGACAAAGGCTACGTAGTGCACTAACAAGCCGATGACTGCATAAAAACTGTTCTTTATGAAGTCCACATGATTTGCTCCAGACATCGCATAGGCCAGGCAGACCGCTATTTTTAGGCCGAGTGCGTGAACAGAATCTGACTTTAAAAAACAATGCTGGCGGCCACATGTCATATCATTACGAAAGGGGCATGTGCTTTCCGATGTTAGAGCAAATGATATTTCTGAGTAGGGCTAGCGATAAGTCGGAGTTGGAAAATTATGCAGGCGTACCTTACCAAAAAAGCTGATGAGAAGAGCATCCGCGAACTGTTCATTGCCCTTTAAGAGAGACAGTTCATGGAAAGGGAACCAGAACGTAATTCGTGACGTCATGTGCGCCTAATTGATATCAAGTTTCTTTCTTCAAAGTTATAGTTGACTTAGAAGTGGCTCCTTGTCTGTCGTGCTTGTTTCTTTTGTGCCTCATTTTTTGCACCTCTAAGCCCTTTTCACTTATGTCGAACAAACTCTCCCACATCAACCATTTGCACGTTCAGCTTACCTGGCCGGAAACTTCCCGTGCGCTTGGGACAGTGCAAGGAACGCCATGAACGTATCTTCTGACTGGACGACACCCATGTAGTGCTGCCGACGCATCGAAGCTTTCGTGCAGGCTCCGAGCGCAGCATGAGTTCTCCTTGCGATCTTGGGGAAGCAGTACTGGCCTTCAGAGCAACCTTCAACACAGGACTCGAGCGCTCTCCGCACCGCCTGTACATGTGAAGCATTCGAAGGAGATTTCCGAATGGCGTCTGCGGTCATAGGAGACATGCACGGCAAGATACGGCCGGCTGTGAGCAGAGCCACGAAGTCCTCGGTGTTACGGATTTCGGAAACATACGCCGGAACACTTCGGGAAGCCGTTATTCCACTCTGCACGTCGTTCAGCAGGAAAAACATGCCAAAGATGAATGCGCCAAGCATCACTTTGTTCGACTCCAACACCGACGCTGATTCGGGTGGTGGACCTCGCCCCAGAAACGCGCTCACCAAGAAAGCGGTTGTATCCGAGAGGTGCACGGGGGGTTCCCGGAACAAATGGCCCCTGATTCGGAATACCACAGTGTACACTACGGCAAAAAACGGCAAGGTGAAGAACAGGCCGAAAAAACCAAGCCATGTATTAGTGAAGGATGGAGGAACCGGACGCGCAGGCAGCACCACCAAGCATATGCGAATGGGTGGGTACGTGGCATAGGCGTAGAGGAAACATCCGTAGCCAGAGTAACTCACGTTGTCAGAAAGGCCGCAATTCACAACGTTGGGTCCGAAGATTACGTCCACAGTACGGTCTAGAATAAGGGAACCTGTGCCCCCCGTGCTGTTGCAGACAAAAATCAATGTATTGTTTTAAAGCCGTGTACGCTTTTCGCATTGCGTAGACGTCGTCGTGAACAACGTAGCCACAATAATTTCCAGGCCTATCACGTATAGCATAGTGCACTTTGCGGTGCTTAGGGAACATTCCCTGAGGGGAAGCGTAATGCGATAGCACCTCGTCCGATGTTCGTAACACCTTGCGGCTTGTGCAGTGCTTGTACTCGTCAGATGGAGCGTTGATCTCTTGCTCAGTGACGGTGACCACCTGACACACGTGCCCCGAAAGCTTTCCGATGACGTCGGCGTGTTCTGCAAACCGAAAATATCCATCGAATGCTTGCGTGATAAGTTTCAAAGTGTGCAACTTCTTCAAATATACGACGGGGCATCGTTTCAGGTGTGGGTACGATAACCAGGGCTGGCCTGCGAAAGATCGGGGACTGAGTAATATGCCGAACAAAGGAATCGTAGCAGGGGCTTGGTGCTAAGCAAGTCCACAACGTCACCGCCACGGCGAAATCTTGCACGGCCCTTCCTACTGCGCCGGTGTCTTCGGCGGAGCAAATCACAGCCACGCGAGTTCCAGGCTCGTTCATCGCTACAACTGCATCGTGGACGAGTCGAGGCATCTGGACCGAGAGCTTTGTTAAAAACAAAAGGCACAAAAGACTTGCGGGACCGAAATGGAACAATTTCAAGGCTCGTGCCATTGTGCACGCGCGTTTCTGGAAAACGCTACGCGCAGTACGTGTTGAAAAAGATCAAACTTGGTGTTCAGCAAATGTGGGTTGTAGTTGTGAAATAAAATCCTTTCTCGGTAGTGTCTTGAATATCGCGTTAGAAACTGTAACAATGAGCGGACCTGTTACTGAATCTAGTATGAAAGATATAAGGCTACGTTTTTTTTATATTTCAATGAGTTGCCTTTTTCACTGCTCCGGCAACATTCTGTTCCTTAAATTAAGGAAATTTTTTTTACCGGTAATGAATTATTTCCCTAATTTTTTTCATGGGTGCACACCATAAAACTAAGCAAGAAATTTTAAGATTTTAGAAGTATAGCCACAAGAGTTAGCATGTATCCAATCGTTAGCACAAGAAAAAACCAACTCCCCGAACCATGTGCACAAAGCTGGAGACTGGATATATTGAACTCGCAAGCTTATACACAATGCGCTTTGACAATGCGGTTTCAACCTACTGAATGACTGTTTTGCTGCGGTGCCGACGTGATCGATTTCTTCACAAGCCAGCGGTGGGACCACAATTGGACAGGATATTCACCTCATCGCGTCACCGCAATTCGCAATATTAACCGAACCTTGCGTTTGCCGCAGTAACGGGTAACAGGTCTCCGTGGGCCAATATTTTCAGCAGTCTGCAAGAGGGACCTCCGAGGGAACTACTCCGTGGGTATGACCCGTGTTTCTCGCCGACAGTTGTGGTTCACACAAAACCTGAGAGCAAACGTTGCGAGGATTGTCAGCTTCAAAATGGTAAAGAGACTGCAAAATGAGAAATACATGCGTGGTTTAACTTGTCACACGAGCTGTTCAACGTTTACGGCTCTGCGTCTCGAGGGAGATAGGGGTGCACGCTACAGTTTCCCACGCAGCGGTTGTAACTGTTTTTCCGTTCAGTACTTACAAGCTGGTTAGCGAGGACGGTGCACGCAACCGGATCTCACGCTATTTGAAACAAGTTTCCGACGAAAACCCCAATCAGGGGCAGAAAATATCGTGTTCACGGTGCTCTACAAACTCTCCACGGGTTTCTGGTAGCTGTAAAGATCATTAACGAGCGTGCTAAGAAAGTTGGATGGTCGGTCGAAGGCGTAAACTCCTCCAGGTGCGTCACCAGCTAACCCGCTATGCTGCCTTTGAACATCTGTGCTTTGTAGGCAGTGGTGATATCTCGGGTGAACGATTTTGCGTTGTGTTGAGTAGGTAGGAAGCTTTTCAACGCCTTAACATGCTTTTCCAAAATTCTCTGTTTATCTCGTTCACGCGCGCGACTGCTGATCTACAGAGTACAGAGTAGAGGGACATGCAGAAGATAAAATCTGCGTGGAAACAGGCTCGAAAAATGAAGTGGGGCTTCAACAACTGGAATAAACAGTAAGGGCCGTAAAAACATGAATGTTCTCTCTCCACTAAAACGAGGTTGGAAACAGTTGAGCAAACATAAATATCTCCCAATTCCGTTCAAGCGCTACTCCCTAACGCTAATTCCGTTCAAACGCGACTCCCTAAAATGTACTCGCCTGTAATTTTGACTAAAATATTCCAGCAGTCTCTACGCACCGGTGAAATACCGGATGACTGGAAAGTAGGGAAGGTGGTGCCGATTCACAAATTTGGTGATAAACAACTCATTAGCAAGTATCGCCCCATTTCTCTAACCATAGCATTCCTTGCAAAATTGTCGAGCACATCACATCGTCTCAAATTGAAGCTCATCTTGATTCTAATTCATTTTTTCATGCATCTCAGCACGGTTTCCGCAAACAATATTGTTGTGAAACCCAACTGGCTTCTTTCATTCACTGTGTATATAGTATTTTGGACCGGGGTTCAACCGGTGACTGTATATTTCAATACTTCTCCAAGGCATTTGACAGGGTGTCGCATAATATTTTGTTATTTAAATTAAGTAAACTTGACCTAGATTGAATGTCCTTAACTGGCTGCGCAATTTTTTTTACCAATCGGACGTAATATATTACAGTTAACCCCTCTGATTCACCTATGTCCCCTGTACTATCAGGCGTTCCACAAGGATCCGTAATCGGCCCACTCTTATTCCTAATTCATATCAACGGCCTACTCGCTAAGCTTTACTCTTCGATTAATCTTTACGCCAATGATTGTGTTATATACCGTGAAGTCTCGAACACTAATGACGCTAATTTACTTCATAATGACCTTGATACCGTCACCAGATGGTGCGAAGATTGGCTAATGACCCTCAACATTACGAAATGCAAAGTAATGCACGCATCCCGGAAGAGCTCTCCTAATTTTAATTACTTCATTCAAACACCCTATCACAATCAGTGTATTCATATAAGTATTTGGGCATCTTCATATCAAGCAACCTTTCTTGGGAACTGCATATTAGCTACATAACTTCTAACGCAAACCGAACACATGGCTACCTAAGGAGAACCTTTCGCAATATACCTTCATCTGTAAAACTACTCCTTTACAAAACCCTAATAAGCAAAAATTAGAGTGCGCTGCCGCTATCTGGGACTTCGGTATTAATTTATTTACAACCACTGTTGAACCGATACAAAACCGTTCGGCCCGTTTCACTTTAAGAAATTATCAGCGTACTGCAAGCGTTTCAAATATAAAATTACTATTACCCGATCTTTCGCTACGCCGCCAAATGAGACGCTTTTGTTTGCTTCAAAATATACTATCATCCCACTTTACGCGATACATTTCTGCCTAGCCCTTCGTACATTTCCCGACACCTTGATCATCGAACAAGATCAAACAATTGGCATGCGACACCAACACCTTTCATCACACATTTTTTCCTCGCACGATAAGAGATTGGAACCACCTTCCAGAACAACATGTGTCCATACCTGATAAGAAATTGTTTAAATCAGCATTATCCGCCCACCCCTTTCTGTAAACAGCTTCACCCATATTTTATACCTTTTTGTACATTGAGCATGTCATTTTGACTGTTTATTGTTTTGTTGGCTGATTTTGAGGGCGAAGCACCTTAACGCCGAGGCTTGTCCATCCGACGTCCGTGCTCACGCCACAGCACCGTGTAAATCGAAAAATCTGTGAAGTTCACAAGAACAAAATAAAAGGTTCACAAAAGGTTAGAGAGAGTGTGTGTGTGTGTGTATGTGTGTGTGTGAGAGATGCACAGCACCATGTAAATCGTAACATCTGTGAAAAATGTTCACAAAAGGTTAGCAATAACAAAATGAAAGGTTCACAAAATATTAGAGAGCGAGAGAGAGATAGGGAGAGAGACGCACAGCACTGTGTGAATCGAAACATCTGTGAACAAAAGGTGCACAAAAGGTTAACAAGAACAAAATAAAAGGTTCACAAAAGGTTAGAGAGCGAGATAGAGAGAGAGAGAAACGCACAGCACCGTGTAAACCGAAACATCTGTGAGCAAAAGGTTCACAAACGTGTAACAAGAACAAAATGAAAGGTTCACAAAAGGTTAGAGAGCGAGAGAGAAAGACGCACAGCACCATGTAAATCGAAACATCTGTGAACAAAAGGTTCACAAAAGGTTAACAAGAACAAAATGAAAGGTTCACAAAAGGTTAGGAGAGCGAGAGAGAGAAAGAGAGAGAGAGAGACGCAGCAGCACCGTGTAAATCGAAACATCTGTGAACAAAAGGTTCACAAAAGGTTAACAAGAACAAAATGAAAAGTTCACAAAAGGTAGAGAGCGAGAGAGAGAGAGAGAGAGACGCACAGCACCGTGTAAATCGAAACATCTGTGAACAAAAAGGTTCACAAAAGGTTAACAAGAACAAAATGAAAAGTTCACAAAAGGTTAGAGAGCGAGAGAGAGAGAGAGAGAGACGCACAGCACCGTGTAAATCGAAACATCTGTGAACAAAAGGTTCACAAAAGGTTAACAAGAACAAAATGAAAGGTTCACAAAAGGTTAGAGAGCGAGAGAGAGAAAGAGAGAGAGAGACGCACAGCACCGTGTAAATCGAAACATCTGTGAACAAAAGGCTCACAAAAGGTTCGAGGGCGAGAGAAAGAGAGAGAGACGCACAGCACCGTGTAAGTCGAAACATCTGTGAACAAAAGGTTCACAAAAGGTTAACGAGAACAAAATGAAAAGTTCACAAAAGGTTAGAGAGCGAGAGAGAGAGAGAGAGACAGACGCACAGCACCGTGTAAATCGAAACATCTGTGAACAAAAGGTTCACAAAAGGTTAACAAGAATGAAATGAAAGAGTTCACAAAAGGTTAGAGAGCGAGAGAGAGAGAGAGAGAGAGAGAGAGACAGACACAGCATTGTTTAAACCGAAACATCTGTGAACAAAAAATTCACAAAAGGTTAACAAGAACAAAATGAAAGGTTCACAATAGGTTAGAGAGCGAGAGAGAGCGAGAGACGCACAGCACTGTGTAAATGGAAACATCTGTGAACAGAAGGTTCACAAAAGGTTCACATCAAGGCTTGGAGAAGACCAAGATGGTGGCCCGGTCCCACGTTTGGTGGCCTGGCCTGGACCATGACATTGCTCGCATGGTGCAGAGCTGCCAAGTCTGCCAGGAGAACCAGCGAGCATCGCGTCGTGTGAAGATCACCCCCTGGCCGTTCCCAGAGAGGCCCTGGTCCCGCCTGCACGTGGACTTCGGGGGCCCCTTCAAGGGCCACTACTTCCTGGTGGTGGATGGACGCCTTCTCCAAGTGGGTGGAGGTACTGCCAGTCACCACTCCTTCGGCAGGAGCAACCATTGCGGCGCTGCGACAAGTCTTCGCAGCCCTTGGGTTGCAGGATGTCATCGTATCCGACAACGGTCCCGCTTTCGCCAGCAATGAGTACTTGTAGTTTAGAAGGACTTGTTGGGACGAGTTGGTGCATTTTCTCAGAAGGGGGAAACTGCGCTAAGGAAGACGCTACCCAGAGAGAGGTACACAAAGACAGGTAAACTGCGCCTGTCTTTGTGTACCTCTCTCTGTGTAGCGTCTTCCTTAGCGCAGTTTACCCCTTCTGAGAAAATGAGTACCTGGCCTGGCTGTCGAAGAATGGAATCCGTCGGATGATGGTTCTGCCGTACCACCCTGCGTCTAATGGTGCTGCCGAGAGGGTGGTGCAAACGGTGAAAGACAGCTCAAGAAGAGCAAGGCTGGGGATTTCCGGACGCAGGTTCCCCGAGTCCTGTTTCAGTACCGGACCACACCCCACGACGTCACGGGCCGTGCCCCCTGCGAGCTCCTGTTGGGCTGGGTGGTGAAGACACCGTTGGACGTGTTGCACCCAGACCTGCGGTCCAGAGCGCTCCTGAAGCAGCTTAAGCAGAAGCTGGCGGCTGACCGAGGTTGCCATCCTTGGCCTTTGCCGGAGTCTGGCGCTCCGGTCTTCGCCAGGATCTTTCGGCCTGGTCCAGCCTGGTCCGCCGGGCATGTGGTCTCTCCTGCTAGTGCGTCATCACTGCTTGTTCGCATGTCGGACGGGACCCCGTGGCACCGGCACGCGGACCATGTGAGGCCTCGCCTGGCAACCTCAGCCACCCCTTCAGGAAGCCAGCACGCAGTGCAGCCAACTACACCGGCCGCTGCCAGCACAGCACCAGGGGCTGGTGCTACTCGCGCCACTGTGGCGCCACGCGCAAGCCCGGTGCCACCTGCAAGGCCGACGGCTGGTGCAAGAGTGACACAGGCGGCACCCAATGCTGCCACACCTGCTTCGACACATGTGCTCAGGCGGAGTGAGAGACTGCGGAGACCGCCAGATCGCTACTCGCTGGGGTGACAGGTGGAGTTTTTGTGTTTGTGTTGGACAAACAAACTTGGGGGTGAGGAGTGTGACAAGTGTGTGGCGCCCCCGACCCTAATATTCGTTGGCCGCTGTTCGGTGGCCCCACCAGGCTCGGTGGGAAACATTGTGCACGGCTGACCAATAAACACTGACGAGCACGGCCGCTTTCGGTCAGTCACCGTCACCACCAGCACGCTGCGTGTCGTCACTCGGCTGGAGTAGCTGGAGGGTGCCCCGACCCTCCCACGTTCACAAATGCGGGACTAAATCGTGACAACAGCCTTCCGGCTTTCCAGGAAATTACCTGCCACTACCGCTTCTCTCGCCAGCGCTACCCTCCACCCCATTGGTCACTCTCTATCACCGAAGAATGGTACTAACTACAAATAAATAAAAAGTAATGAGAAAACAAGAAAACACGTGCTGTGGTACAGAAACGACAGATTCTTTGGTTCTTCAAGCAGCAAAAACTTAAGTACATAACAAAGTTACAGGATATATGGCGCCTTCTCCAAACCAAGCCCTCCCCCTGTCGCGCCAGACTACACGCAATTTATCCACCTGTATTTCCTTCTACCCAAAGTAAGGTGGCTATAATTCTAGCCACCTTACCCAAGTCCCGACTGTGGAGCCCGTGAAACAGATATATCATTTGGCTCAAAACTCATTCCCTCTCATATCTTGTATGGAGCACTGGGAGGCGGCGTTGGGCAGCTGGGATCCGCGGGTCCAGCAAGGACTCGCTGAACGAGCAGCCCTAAGGTCCCTAAAATTACTAAGGTAGCGCCATCTTTAGATCTCGCCGCCTTTCGCCCTCGCCCGCGCTCCCTTTCCTCCTTCGTTGTTTGCCATTTTCTTTTTCACCGGCGAACGCCGCGCGCCATTGGCCAACAGAAAAGTCACGTGGTTTGTTCTTGTCGGGAGGGCAAAAGACTTCTTTACAGTGTACTATAGTAACTTCGTTATTCCGTACGGGAAACGGGACGCAGAAAAGAGAAAAGTTTGGTTGCATAGATTTGAACGGGCATCACTCTTTTGCGAGGTAAGTTTCTGGATGCTTGTTCTTGCTCTGTTGAATTCTGCGTGAGCTTGAGCGGTCACTTACGAAGAAATGCGTATTCCCTCCGCGACCGTCGTCCACCCTTTGTTCTGAGTAGGCGCGCAGCGCCGAGTTCGTCCCGGCGTAAGCTTTGCTTTGGATAAGAGGCCGTGTATTTGTCATGTGCGCGCTTAAAGGGACCCAGAAAAGCCTTTTGTAAAAGTTACAAAAGGCCTTTATTGTCGCGTAGTACCAATATAGCGATGCAATGCCGTTGGAATTATTGATCTACATTCAGTATTAGCTGCGCCAGAAGCAATTAAGTGCACCTCTCCCCCCTTGCCGATCGATTCCTCCTCCCTCTCTGCTTCTTTCAAAGCAGCTGGAAACACTGGGAATAGCCATGTGACATCGCGACGCTCGACTTCCGTTCTCCGCTAGCTACATTCCTGCGCCTAGGCACGCATCAATCGCTTCAGACCCGCCTTTGCCTCGGGATCGCGCAGGAAGGAGGAAGAGCAACCGGAAGCCAATGGCAGTGACGTTGCCGGCGACCGACGATCGGCCGAATCAGGGGGGCGCCTCGCCGTTGCGTCAGCCGCGGTCGGCGTTGCGTCAGCCGCGGTCGGCTCGCTGCGGCGGCGCGCTCATCGGCTGAGAAAGGCGATCTTCAACAATTGTTTACAAATTATCCGTACAACGTATGGGAGTCACACTTGGCTCAAAAATCCCCCGTTATGTATTCTACCACCTGAATGCATTTGATTGCCACCTTCACAAAGCTTTTGTGGGTCCCTTTAACTTCCAGCATCATCATCAGCGGCGTAGCATGTTCAGTCGGTTGTCGTAAGGTTTTCGTGACGCGAGAATTGTTCACCTGAATTCGCGCTTGATTTGGCCGACGGCAGCTAGCGTCTGACAATGTAGCGTGTGCGTTCAGAGTGCTGCGTGTACGCTCTTTTTGGCGTGAAGTCATGTTTTGTGTGTTTGCGACCCGGGTGGTATTATAATTCCGTTGTTATGACATTGGAGTGATTTGCTGCGTAATATGGGCTTGGTCGGTGCGGCGCAAATTGAGCCTGTTGCGTGAAAAAAAAATTGCGGCTAGGTTAAACAATTCAATGCCAGCTAATATAGTGATCGCGCCGTTGACGTGCGTTTGATTCGCAATTTCTGTTATCGCTTTGTAAATTTCGCGCACGTTTGAATGGGCTCTTCAAATGCATATTCGCACCGTAACGGCTGTACGCCCTTTCTACCGTGTATGCACAGAGGAACGTTAATTACATCTTACGTTTGCATTACACGTGATGCCGAACATTTGCATGCTGTGTGCGCCAACGGCGCAGCGTATCCAGTCATTGCGATTTGAACCAAAACACACTGGGCGACTATATTATTTTCAGCAGACCTATTTTTGTCCAGCAAAGCGCCTTGCTAAACGGGTTTAGTGTAAGCGAGTTGAGCGGACGCGGCACTGAGCAGATGCGCGACACGAATTTGACCATGCTACGGTAGAACGGTCACTAACTCTCTTCTGCAATGCATTATTGCCTATATTTGCGGAGTGTTTGTGGCGCATCTCAAACTCGGTGGCGACCATTTTTTTCCCTTCTCAATAGGATTATTGTCACGATCTAGTCCCGCGTTCGTGAACCTGGGAGGGTAGGGGTACCCTCCAGCCGAGAGACGACATGCAGCGTGCTGGTGGTGACGGTGACTGACCCCCGAGAGCCGTGCTCGGAGGTGTTTATTGCCCGGCCACACACAATTTGCCCACCGAGCGTGGGGCCACTGAACTTAGCGGCCAACGAATATCAGGGATGGGGGGCGCCACACACTTGTCCACCCCTCACCCCCAAGTTTGTTTGTCCACACAAACACAAAACGCCTGTCCCCCGGCGAGTACCGGTCCGGAGGTTCCGCAGTTTTCCGCCGGAGCACAGGTCAGGCCGTTGTGGCAGGGTGCTGCCTGTGTCACACTCGCACCACTGTCAGCCTTCCCGGTGTCGAAGGACTTGCGCGTGGTGCCACAGTGGCGCGAGCCAGCCCCTGGTGCTGTGCTGGCAGCGACGTCGGTGAAGCTGGCTCCCCTTGAAGGAGTCCAGGCTGAGGCGTGCAGCGGGCCCGTGGCCAGGCAGCCCGGCTGTTCCAATACAAATACAGCATCAGCCGCATTTGGTGGCCCCGCGACCGCGGGCAGCGCCTGGTAGATTCAGCCGCTTTTCCACCAGCGCGCACAGCGCCTGTCCAGCCGCACGGGGTCCAGGCCGCCGCCGTCGTCCACGAAGGGGCACTGCAGGCTGGCCCGGTTGATGCCCTCTCGCGCAGGAAGTCCCCCTGGCCCGCATAACACCATTATCCAGGGGCAGGCCGTGAAGGGCAGCCGTTCCTCTTTCGAAGGGTTTCTCGAGGCTCTCGGGTGTATCCAGCCCCGGCTGGCTGGTGTCCAGGCCCACGTGCCGTCGACCTGAAATACTGCCTTGTCGTCGAGCCGGAAACCCTGCGGGAGCACCTGCCGCATAGCCTGCGCCAGCTGGGCGCTGGCCCTGGCACAGCACCACCAGGTGCAAGGCGGCCGTTGGTGCCCAGCACCCCGCCGCCGTTGGTGCCGGCCTCTCGCCGGTGCAGCAGCTGCTCGATGACGCCGTCCATGCAGTCGGGCTGGACGGGCAGTGCTCCCTCTGGCACCTGAATGCTTGCCGCCGTGCCGGTGAATGTCCCCACCTCGGGCTGGAACAAACCTTTGGTCGCCACTGCATGCACTGCTTCCTGGTACTCCGGCACATCATAACGGCCTGTCGACGGCCACGCCAGGGAAGGTGCGCTTGAAGGCTTTCCCGGCCATGACCGACACACTGGCCCCTGTGTCCAGCTCCATGGAGATGGGGCGCCCGCAGACTTCCGGCTGCACTGTGGCCGCGTGCCACATGTCGAAAATCTGCGGGTCTTCGGCCACGACGTGAAGCCTAGCCGCTGCACCCGAAGCTGCTGCCGCACGCCCCCGCCGCCTACCCTTGTCCCTCGGCCGTGGGCTGGCGCGGAACCTGTGCTCGAACGCAAAGCACTCCGCTTGCGCGAACTGTCACTGGGACACCACCGCAGCGAACGCACCTGCCATGCCGTGCCGCCATCTTGTTCACCGCCGCCTCCGCAAGGGGTCGGGAAGCTCCAGGAGTCGCGTCTGCATGGCGGGGTCGTTGATGCCGCAGACGAAACGGTCCCGGAGCAGCGAGTCGAGCTGCTCCCCGAAGGCGCAGCCGCTCGCCAACCCTCGCAGCGCTGCGACGAACTGCCCGAGCGTCTCTCCGGGCGGCTCCGGTTATTGAAGCGAAAACGCTCCATTAACGTCGCGGAGCCGGGCTGTAGTGCGAGCGTAGCGTCGCGAGCAGCTCACCCAGCGACTTGTCGTGCGGCGTGGCCGGCTTGAGCAGGTCGAGCAGGAGAGCGAAGACGCGGGTCCCGCAGCTGGCCAGGAAGATGTCACATAAAATGCGGCCAACGAATTACCTTATAACTCGATCTCTGGGAACAATATGAGACCGCGCCCGGTGAAAAAACGTATTGCATGAGCAGCAACTAGTCACATAATTTGTACCTAGGGAACTCGATCTCTGGTTCGTATGAGAAATAAGAGGCCACAATCTGTAATTTCAGTTTACCCGATCGATTGATCGCAGTCTTCTTTGGCGCGTATTCCCAGAATTACAAGCCTGCGTTTTTCACTCGGTTCGCACATGAACGTACGGCCGCGAGTGCAGTTTAGTGTATCCGGCTGCGAAGTCGGGGAAGCAGGGACTTTTCACGTCGCTGTACGTGCAGCACTATGTTTTTAATCGCAGCCTATAACGACATGAAGGTGAAGGAGACATTTCTACAAAAACGGCAAAGCACTCTAAACTGCGCGGAATTAAGGTAGGATGTAGGTCGTTAGTAAAAGCGGGCGCAGAGTGAACGCCGCTGAGGATTCACAACCATCGCAAGAATAGGCGAAGTGCAAGGACGCCAGCGCAGCGGCTCGAACGACGGCAGTTGCGAATGAAGCGCTCTGTATACTGCCGGCGAACCGTGCGCAAGACCTCTGTGCAGTGATTGCACGACCACAGTCACGCGAATGCAAAGAACGGAACTACCGTAACACAGCAGTTTGAAATGTCCCACGCTCGATCCTTTCGAATTCACGAGCTATCCTGAGATGTTACAGAATGCCGCACACGTAACCAAAAACCGCGCTGTGCGTGTGCGCCATCCGCCCCGCAAATATCCTCTTGTAGGACAAAATATTAAAACAAACACCCTCACTCAGTGCGTGTTGTAAAACGGGGCTCTAGGAATCCTATAAATGCTACCAATAGCGATTGCGCGCGAAAACAAGAGCAAACTGCACGAAAAACTGCAGCGAGCGGCCCGAAGCGTTGCGAGGGCGTCTGCTCTGAAGCAGCCAACGAAAATGGCGGCACCACCGCGTTAAAGCATAGAGGGACCGCGGCGCCGCGGGTGAGGGTAAAGAAAAGGAGGAGGGCAGCGGAGAAGGAGGGAGCAGTTGGCGCTGCCTTAGTAATTTTAGGGACCTTAAGCAGCCCAGGTACAGTGGCTAGAAGAGGGTAGCCCAGGTGCCCAGGTCACCTGCGCCCTCCAAGCGCTGTTCACCACTCGTCGTTGACCCAACGGTTCCAGAATTAAGTTCTTTCTCTCTCTCTCTCTCTCTCTCTCTCGTCTGGAGGCTTTTACGGCGCACCCCAGCGTGTTTATTCGACCCGCGAAGACTTCCACATACAAAAGACAGATAACTTGATATAAATCAAAGCCCGCTTCTTAAGAGAGATGTTAAAACGCGAAGCTTGCTACCATGCAACCACAGTGAAAGCTCAAAATCCCAAACTGTGTAGGAATGGCGCAAACGCACAAGCGTCGGCTTCGTAACGCTAGAGTGAACTAGGGGGACCCAGGGAAGTGTTTTCTTTTTTTTCGTGAGGCGCTCGTAGTTGGTCATTATTATCAGCAAAACTGTGCCTGCTTGACCTCTTCGTCTTGCGCTTCGTCGTTTTGCGCTGGTTATCCTTTTAATGTAATTTAAGTGTCCCGCCAAACTCCGCAGAAGCGACATTGGCGGCAATTCAAACCAACGTCCGGCCACCATGAGCCTATCACATGGCAACAGACAACGGCCGCAACTACGCTGTAAACAACTCTCCCTCCTCGCTCGGCTGGCACGCACGTTGTAGGAGCTTCGGCCATGCCGTCAAAAAACTGCATCGACGAGTTTCAAAAGTTTGTCCTCGGCCATCGAAACCAGCTCGAGACATCGGGCATACCGCAACACTTCTGGCCTACCCTTCACTGGAAGCTTCAGGAGAGCGTGCGTTGATTTTGTCGGGAGGGTTGTCTGCGCTGCCTCGTGCCTGTTTGCGACGTTGCTGATTCCCCTTCTGCAATGCACTGTGCAGGTGTTCGACGCCGGGGAGACGTTCCAGATCGTTCGGGTGCGTGAGCATTTGCTGTCGCTGACAGCGGCAGGATCGCCCGGAAAGGCCGAGACGAGCGATCAATTTGTTTACAAGGGCTGCCCAGAGTGGCCGTCGCCATCTTTCTTTCTTTTTTTTTTCTTTTTTTTTTTGCTTTTACCTTGCGCGCGAGTTCTGACTGCGCGTTGGGAGGTGGAGTGTCAACCGAAGTTTAGGTGCAAGTTGAGCATTCTTTTGAGGAAAGGGTGTGCGCAGAGTTTCTTAATCTTGAATGTTTGTCGTGGTTCTAAGTGGATTCGCTCGAACGCTGGCGGGGAACCGTCCTTCAGTCTGGCATGACGAAAGTAGGCGCGTAGCGCTATTAGGGGCCTGGCCGGGAATATAGGGGTATCGGGCTGCACTTAGCGCTGGCTTGTCGGCAGTAAAGTTTGCGTAGCCGTGAAGTGTCAAGTTTATCCTGTTAAATATTGTGTTTAAGCTGTTTAAGCTTCGTTGAATTTTGTTTTATTGGCCTTGAAAATCCCCCCAAAGTTCTTGAATTTTGTGGTGGAATTTCCCTACAAGCGGAATTTCCTTACAATGAACACTTGCTCGGGTGCATAGATGGTTATTGGTAAGAATGCGTCACACTTGTGCCTGAAGTGTAAGGTATGAAATAATAGAGGAAGGATACGGCTTTCCAACAGTATTAATTTCAAACAACACGTTTAGTGTGAATATTTATCGAAACAGAAAATAACCGAAAGAAAAAAAGTGACGAAAACATCAGTGTTATTTTTTATGGGTAAACGAAAAAAAAAAAAATGAAATGTAAGCTTTGAATGCAAGGCCCTTATAGAATAATAGCGCAAATATGAGCTCTGTAAGTACAAAAGTTATTTACATAAATACAAGCACTAGTGCCTGTCATGCCACTGTGCGAAGCAAGTTTTTGGACATGGTAAGACAAAGGTTGGCTCCGCTGGCTGTGCAGCCGGCGCCAAGTGGTCCCGCCTGAACAAAGTAGGCACCCTGCAGATAACCGCTGATAAGATAAGCTTTAGAACAGGCGGGATATGTTTACATCAATGCACGGCAGCCGTAGAACGACTACAGGAGGAAGCGAAACTTGCCTGCGGATACCTGATGATGCTCCGGGGCGGTTTCACGCACTTTCGCCGTTTGTAGGGAAGTCTGGCTAATCGAAATCGTCCCATGTGTCTATGCTGCTACCATCATCCAGAAATTGCAACTCAGACTCATTGGAATCCGTCAGAATTGGCCGTTTCTATGGAGGATTGGCAGGAGGCATCGACGCCGCAACCGAAACCACATGCGCCAGACTGTGAAGGACCTTTAAAAATCCCCTCCGTGGTGTATAAATGAAACTCGAACGCGAAACTGATGAAATACTTTTTCACCCTTTGCATGGTGTTAGCTGTCCAGAAGCACTCGGTGAGCGCCAAAATTTGAATTTGTATTCATCGACAACATACTCTCATTGGGAATACGGCACAATGTCAGTTGCCAGTTGGTTAACGAGTTGCATGAGAAAACTGTGGTGGAGTTTTCTCTTTGCAGCTTGGGATATTTTTAGCTTGTAAGGTCCCGAGAAAAAAAAATCTCAAAAGGAGAATTTTAAGTGAATGAATCTAACGGCATTTCTTTGAACCCTATTCAAGGTTTTGAGGAGCTTAGAGTTGGTGAATGCATTTTATATAAGGCTTGAGTATCCAAATTTAGGAAGAATAAATGAGAGATGGATAATTGATCTTGTGTTTGGGGTGTTTTATGGAGCATGTGCCTCGAAAAGCATAGCTTTTGTCAATGTTGTTGATAAGGGAACTCCAAAGGGTCATTGTTCTACCTTAGTACTTGTGGTTAGTGACTTGCATTAATAAACTATCTGAACGAGAGCTTTGCCTGGACAGCTGCTTATTAGGGTTGCCACCATTCTCCCAAAAGAAAACCGGCCCGGGGGGGGGTGTAGAAGGTTGAATTTGTGTTGAAAAACAGACGCCCCGTGTTTTTTATTTTTTTGCCACGCAATGGCGGTTATTGTAGCGTTTTCCCAGTGAGAAATCAGCATAAAATTTGTGCAGAAAGTGGCCACGAGTTTCTGAGAAGGAAATGCGAACGTGATTTTCAGGAAACACGTGATGTATTTTCTTTGTTCGTGTGTCTTTGCGCAGCTTGTTGGCACATATTTGTCGTCCTAGTGGCTGAATTGACGCTTATAAAACGATCATAACCGTGGCCTGATATCCATGAAACCGGGAAATGACGGCCAGTCTTAGGTGTGACCGGCAACCCTGCTGCTTGTGGAGCAGCCTTGCCCAGCTATCCTTGGCGGCACCAATTGTCGCCTCCCCTGAGCGCGCACTCTAATGGGAGGGGACGTGCCCTGGCCGTCCTCCCAGGTGGAGGAGGGCAGTGACGAGGAGGATGCCTCTGGAGGGGAGGAGCCCATGGAGACCGCCGAGGGCGAAGGGGAGAAGGAGGCCACGGAAGGCGGGTCCCGGAGCTCCTCCGTCAAGGTCGTCGTCAGCCGGGAGAGCGGACTCTGCTGCCAGGACTCGGAACAGTCAGTAGTCCTGCTGTGCCCCTAAGGGTCGGACCCGTGAACGGCCTCGCATTGGCCGCTTTCCGGACGAGCCCCGTTTAAAACACGGGTTGAAGGCGGGCCAGCTACAAAACAGCGCGGGAAACAGGACTACAGGCAGGGCGCTGACTAACAACAGTGCGCGCACCCGGAAACAGCATTGCGTCGGCGCTCCCTCCATTGCTCTCAGGGGGACAGAAATTCACTTTCTTGGCGATGCTGTATACAGGGTTCGCACAGGTCCTTGAAAACCCTTTTACAAGTGTCAATTTCAAGGCCTGGAAAGTCCTGGAATTTTTAAATGGTCCTTGAAGACCATTGATTTTTCCGGAGAGAATCAATGGCCCTGTCTTTTCACAAGAATTTGAAGGTTTGTCTTAGATTTTAGGTGTTAACAAATGTAAAGAAACATTTTAACAATCAAGTTTCAGCGTATTGCGTGAAATTACAAGTTTGGTGCATTTTAATTATTACGAAGCAACATTAGGAGCAGGCACTTGTCAATCCAATCCATATCACGACACAATCCAGTGAAAGCCAGCTTCTGTTCTCTATCTTGCATCTTCCATCTAGTCTGTGGACGATTGTTCATTGCATGTTTGCTGTTCCTCATACGCTCCATCGACGTTTGCTTTTACGTGAAAATGGTGGGCGTGTACATAGTTATTCCTGCCTTGAAGCAACACTTGCTGATTTAATTTCAGCTGATACTCTTGCTGACAAAGCAGGAGATGCACCCAGCATTAACTAAGTGTTGAAATCAATGAGTCTCAGCAAAACACCAAGAAAAAAAGAAAAACCTCTAAATACCAGCCATGAAATAAAAAAATGAAGCTGGGGGAGCATTTACGAACCCTTTAGCACCTATCTAAATGTGCACTAATGGGCTTAGTTGTTGTGCGATAAAAAACTTTTTTGCATTGTGTTGGATAAGTTATAAATAATCCCAGATAAAACATTAGACGGGGAACTTGAAAATGTGTTTTCTGGTCCTTGAAAGTCCTTGAAAACCCTTGAATTTTTGCTTTTGAAGCCTGTACGAAGCCTGTGTATAGGGCTGTGGTACAGGGCGTGCTAGTTGCTGCGAATGGGTTAGCAATGCAGATTATTTAACTTTTAGCACTGATTGTACTTTGTACACTTTAGTCGTTATTTCTTTCCTAATGAAGCATATCGCGTGTCTCTAATCTGTTCCCATTTATTGCCCGTTCAGGCAGAATAAACTCAGTCGTTAGTCAGCGCCCTGTCTGTGTGTCCTGTTTCCCCGCGCTGTTTCAAAACTCAACCCTGTCTAAAGCTTGTGATTTTGTCGTTCAGTGTGTTCAACATTTTTGTTTTGCTCCTGGTTTACGACGCCGTAATGGAACAGACGTGCACAAGCTGGTTTTAACTGGGAGTTGTGGGTGCAAGGGAGCGAGCGAATTGCTTGAGTGTGTTTTTCTCAGTGCTGGCATTTATCCGAGGAACAGAGCAGTGTTGGGAAAAAAATTTTGACGTGCTTGGCGGCACACGACGGTCGCTGTGGGCCGAAACAAATGAGCTTTCAAGGGAGCAGCTCCATATGACTGGTCTTATAAATAATTACTGACGTTTTTCACGCTTTTAGCAAGCAACTTTGTATATTTACTATCCAATTTTAACGAAACTGTGCAGTGTTATGGAGTTCTCTTTGCTGATTTCAAATATGAAATTCGATTTTCTGCTGATTTCAATCTGCAATTAGATTTTCTGCAAGTTCATGATCTTTTCAGAAAATTTATAATTAATTGGCATCATTTTGGGTCACAATTACAAGATAACCGCTCCATACGGAATAGTGATTACCCCATGGCTAGGCAGACAAAGGACTGTGGAATAAACGTTTGGAAGAATTTTTTTTTGATTCAACCGCTGATTTTTGCTGGCGACTTTTACGAGCTGCACTGATCACTTTAAAGGCTACTTTAGCGAAAAAATCCGTGCAGATTGGTGCAAATACGGTATTTTGAGAAGCCGTTCTTTGTTCGGAGCATGGTTTATCAGCAGTGGAACTTTGCGTTGTACTTTTGTAGAGAAGGTTTGCATGCATGGCTTAAAGTGCATTGCTGACCGTGCCAGTGTGGAACTGTGATTTTTTAGTGGGCAGAGAACTGGTTTTTGCAATCTATGCAAGGTTCCCAAGGCTTCTAGGTTGCGAAACCTGACGTGTCCCGCAGTGCTTTCCACGAGTAAGCGGCACTGCTGCTTGTAACTCGCGGAAGCGCTCTGTGTGCTCAAATCTGCATTGCCGAGTGTGTCGCTGAAATGTTCCAAGCCTGACGTCGGTGGTGTTTGTGGTATTTGGAAGAAGGAGAGTGGGTGGTACAGGTGCAGTCGGAAGTAATTGGAGCACGGGAGCTGTGGTCGAAGCGCATGAGGAGCGCTGTGTTGGTGCACCGACGGCAAACGAAAAGACGAGAACACGCATGCGCGCCTGCCGATGGCGATAGCCCACCGATACATCTCAACCCTTAACATGTGTTTGTTCCCTGACCCACTAGTAGAAATTGAGTAGAAGAAATGGACGTGGGCAGGGCATGTTATGCGAAGGCAAGATAACCGTTGGTCATTAGGGGAACAGAGTGGATTACTAGAGAAGGCAAGCGTTGCAGGGGACGGCAGAAAGTTAGATGGGCAGATGAGATCAAGAAGTTTGCGGGGATAAGTTGGTCGCAGTTAGCGCAGGTCCAGGATAAGTGGAGATCTATGGGAGAGGCCTTTGCCCTGCAGTGGGCACAGATAGGCTGGTGATGATGATGATAATTACATCTCAAACCACTTCTTTTAACCTGGCCTCGAGCATTCTTCGTAGTATACTGGTCTGGGCAATGACGCTAATAGCAGAGACACATCTGACAACACCTTTGGCACACTTCCAGTGCATGTGTGCTGCTGGACAAGTGGCACTCTCAAGGGGATCTGCAGGGACAGTTTTCTTTTCTTCAGATATTTTTAAGTGTCTCTGCTATCAGCTTAGTAAGGTCGACGTCTGGGCTAGTTGGTTCTGCATGTTAAATTCACAGTGCAATAAAGACACGCACAAGGGCAAGTAAGGGACATACGCAGCGCTGACTTCCAACTGATACTTTGTTGACACGGAAAACATTTGCACATCCAAGATATAGTGACACTACAGCATAAAAGCAGACAGACAAGATGAACAAAATGTTAAATGCACTACACTTTATCTGCCCGCCATTGCCGTCCAGCACCAACGCGTGCTTCGTGTAAGTAAGCCATTTCCTTTGCAGTTAGTGAGATTGAAGGAACACCGCTGATGCAGTCGTCCCCCAACCGTACAATCTCTTCTGCTTCGATTATCTCCCTTGTGGTCTGATTGGACGACTGCATCAGTGTTCCTTTAATCTCACTAACTGCCTGTTGAGCAGAAGTGGAGTGGCAGAAGTGGCGCTCCTAATGCGGTTCGCCCGCAGCAACTGTGCTCCAATTACTTCTGACCGCACCTGGCAAAGCAGAGGAGGGAGGAGTGTGACGTGAAGGGAGGTTCCCACCTGGCTGGCTTCAGCCAAACTTGTGAGCGGTGACGCAGTCCTTGTGGCAGCTTTGGAAGGCAGGCTGTTGTAGGAAGCGGGCACACCCAGTGCGGGACGCATGTATGTGCTTCCTAGTCAGCACAGGCAGACGTCATTTGAGCTTGCTCTGGGGGGTTATGTCACAGCTAAAATGTACCTAAACCATGCAGAACCACCCGAACGGAAATAAATAACAGCCGAAGTGGACTTGCAATGGTTAAAAACCACGTCGTTGAAAAATATTCAACAGAAATAGCCGAAACCGACCTGAGGGGGAAAGCTTACAAAACTGTACAAGCAGCAGTATCTGAAGCTGACCGAAAGGCAACGGGAGTACCCAAAATCCCATTTATAATGCATAAAGATGTCATGAATAGATTATATGCGTGATAAGAAATGTTAGTATTCAAATATGACAAACTTTTGAAAATGAAAAAAAAAAAAAAGAAGAAGAAAGCGGTAACAAGATTTCAATTCGGGTGAGGATGTTTGCTTTGCAGGAGCAGAAGTATTACACTGCGAGAGCAAGGGGTTCTGAGCGGTTAAATTGAGGGCCACAAGCACGTGGAGGTAGCTTGAAACACGCCCCTAGATGGCGCCATGACTAGGAAACGGCCGTGCGCGTACCCGGGTGTCGACCCCCCCCTGTGGTGTGGTGCAGCGTGTACCTGGTGGACCATGCGTGGACGTGCCGGCCGCAGCAGGCGCGCCAGCAGCTGCGCGAGATCCCGCGGCTCCTGTTGCGGATGGCCCAGCTGATGGGGCTGACCCCGCCCCCGGGATATGTGCTCGGCCAGGTGAGACGGTGGGAGGGCCTCTCCGGGCTCGCGTGGCTGCTCTCCTGTAGGTGGTATTCACTGGTTTTTTAGCTTCACCCCTTCTTCCTTGTTCCTCCCCAATTCACCACTTTTTTTTCAGCCTTTCTTTGGCATTTTGTTGCCTTCTCCCCGCCCAATTTTTATTACGCTCCTCCCCCTGTTTTGTGCCCCTGGTGTTTCAAACACTTTTCGGCCTTGTATGTCCGAACCCTTCTTCCCTTTTCTCTTTTCTCCCTTTGCCCGTTCTATCTTTTTCGCCTTCCAAAAACTTTCTGGACCTAGTCTGAAGTTCGCTTTTCTCCGACCCGGGTGTCTTGTTCTTTTCCGGCTTTTTCTCTTTTTCTTGCCCCGAATTTCTTTGCCTCCTCATCCATCCCCCCCCCGGACCTGCCTTTGTACCCCAGCGCCCTCTCATGCAACGTCTGTCCTTTTGTTATCTTCTCTGAAACGGTTTTCCGGCAATGCGCTGGAGTTCCCTTCATACCTTTCTGACAATCCCTTTGCTCCCTTCCTTAACCCCCCCCCTTCCCTCCGGCGACACCCCCCCCCCCCCAAAACAAATATATTTTCTTTTTTTTTTTGGCCTCCCTTTTTCTCCCTCTCCACCCTTTTTTTGTAAAAAAAAGTTTTTTTTGCCTTTGTCCCCCTTTATTTTTTCTCTCTTCCCTCCATGTCTCGCTTATAAAAGCACTCTCCTACCCTGCCCAATTCCTTTTAACTCTTTGGCCTCACTGAGCAGACGTTCTTCCCCCTCTCCTCTCTTCCTTGACTTTATCCCCTTACCCGTTCCCTTTTCCCCCCCCCTCCATTCCCTTGCAGCGTGTACCTGGTGGACCATGTTTATAGAAACGTGGACGTGCCGGCCGCAGCAGGCGCGCCAGCAGCGCCGCTGCGCGAGCTTACTTTACGCGGCTCCGTTGCGCAGTGGCCCAGCTGTGGGCGGACCCGCCCCGGCGATACGTGCCTCGGGTGGCCGTTCAGGTGAGTGAGACGAGCAAGTCTCCAGGGTGTGTAGCTTGGGCTCCAGGTGGGCTGTCTCTCTGTAGACAAAAGGTGGTATTCAAAACCTGCCAGTTTCCTGAATTGTTCGGGAGACCTCGCATTTTGATGGTTTTGTAGATTGTATGCCAGAAACCAGAAACTTCCGAAAACGCACCCGTCTTTTGCCAAATCTTTTTCCCAGTCTGCCACTGCGCCATTTCCTTTCTGATACCTGAACCCGACACCATTCGCATCGTTATCAGTTAAATGCTTAAAAAGGCGTCAGCGGCTGAGGCACGTTGAACCGGTGTCCCATGAGTTTACTGTTTTATAGAAAACCCAGCGCTCGCTGCCACGTACGTTTACGCACGAGCATGGCTGTTCTGGGTGGCCGTTCTGAAGATTCAGCAAGTCTCCAGGGGTGTAGCTTGTTAGTTTAGACAAAAGAACAAAACAGTTAAGTTCCTGCTGTTTTGTATTGCCCTTGCAGTACTATTCCAGACGTTTGAAAAGGGCGGCGTCATTTCTTGCTATGTTTAACATTGAAGTGGTAAAAAAATGTCTGTTGGTAGTTGGACAAGAAATGAAACATTCTGTTGTTGCTATTTCTTGCATGTTGTACGTAAATAAAAAAATGTCTGCCAACTGCAAAGTAACCCATTCTGTTGTTGCTACTACCCTGCCCCCCCACCCAGGTCAAATCTCCCTAATGCCATCCCGGCAAACCTAGCAGGTATGGTATTCATTGAAAAGTTTAGCTGTCAATTTCTTTGCTTGGCAGCACTGGAAATGGCCACGGACATGGCACGGCATGGGCCACTGCGGCTGCACGCCAAGGAAAAAAAAAAACACCGGCGTGCGTTGTCTGCTCTGTTTCAACCCGATTCTCAACGGTGGTGTCAACAGAGATGTTCTTAATCGCACTCACGATAGAGTCGAGGCATTACTTTGCGTTGGGCGGGCTAGAGCTTGGAATGTCCAACCCATATCATGCGCTTGGCACGGACAAGTACCGCCATCCCGCGGAGCCCGACGTAACCAGTGACAGCGCCTTCACGCGGGTGCTTGCATGCGCGCCTCGCTCTTGAATACAGGCGACGCTCGGGGACAAAGGGGGTCATCGAGACAAAGTACAAGTTCGGTTCATTGTTGGGCCCTGCCCAAAGACGCAATGCGGAGTCCACTGTCGCGTTCCACCCGAGTTGGCTGCTCGAGGCTAAGTCGAGCACATAGCTCAGTTTTACCGATTTCGACCTCGATTGCGCATCGCCAAAACCAGGTGAAGGCAGCAGCACATCTCGTGGATTCCATTCGGGAGGATGCCAGGGGAGCTGTGAAGAACTGTGCTGTGTTTGGGACGTATTGCTCTCTTTTAACAGAAAATTTCACGTGCTTTCATCGAGTTTTTTAAAAGTACACATGTTTGAAACTTCCAAATGCATTTTTCTCCATTTGTACTCTTCCGCACTTTCTACGTTGCGTGCAACATATTTCAAGTACTTCCAGTGGTCCAATTCGAGATGAAATTTCGCGCACAGCCTTTTCAAACGGTGTAGAATGTCGATACCTAAATATCACTCGTACATTTTTTTGCAAGAATCTAAAATGTGGACTCGTAGCACCCGAAATATGTAGTTTTGGTGCTCCTGAATTTTTTCCCCACGTTTTCTCACTCCAATGCGCTTGCAGTCTTTGTATGCCTGACACGTGATCTCTTGAGGGATAAGTGAAGTTTGTTTGTTGAAGCTTTTTTTTTTTTTTCCCGCAAGCACAGTGTTCAGCACAGGCCTTGTAGATCTCAGAGCCTTTTTACATGCACGCTGTTCATTGAGAAGCATGGCCGATTTCTCATCGAGTGCATTTTACGACGGTGCACTCAGCGAAAGTGTCTTCAGTGGGGAAGAGAATTGTGGGCCGTCGTCACACGGGCTGTTTGTGGGGACAGAAAAGCGAAAGGAGGCGGGAGGGGAACTGTGTTGTTCTGCAAAACCTGCAGTAATGGCCCTGGCCTGCACTCAGGAGAATGCCTCACACGCTGCTCAAATATCGGTGAAGGAGCTGCAAGGAGAATGCGAGAAAAATAGAAATAAATATTCTGCGAGTTTTTCGCGCACAGTTTGTGTTTTTCTTCACGGCACTAGAAAGTTTCGAAATAGTTTCAGACCGGAACAATTAGAAAATGGGTAAAAGTTTCGAAAAACTGGAAAGGGTTAAAAGGGCTTCTTTGTCCTGGTAGCAGTTTGCAAACCTCAAACAAATAGTCAAGGTACATATTAAGCAAAGCAGGTGAAGCATTCGCGGCTGCCCATAAAATGCTTCGTTGGGGGACTCGGCTCGGGCCTTTAAAAAATAACACGAGCGCAAAGCATGCAGGCAAAGAAGCACAGTCGACTGCACAAGCGCTCGTCCAGTCTACTGTGTCTCTTTTTCCACGTCCTTTGTGCTCTCTTATTTTTTGAAGGGCAGCATCTCGTGTGTCTCGCTTCGCCGCTGCCAGCCTATGCCAGCCCCAAGGGAGGTTGCCTCTGGTATACTTTGACTGCGTCACTTGTGCTTTGAATGCTAATGGGCATTAACTCTTCCGGGACCGCCAGGAAAAGTTATGAATACGAAAGGTCTCGGTACAAATTTTTTTTGTTACCTATAGCAAGCCACCATCTTGCTTTAGCATATACCAAAATGACACTAATTATATGTTCTTTGGCATACAATACCATGTTTTACTTAATGAAGCCATGAGAGTAAAATACAAAGTAAGAACTTTGTAAAAGAACTACAGAAAAAGTTCAAAAAAGCGTAATTATAAAAATATTCAGAAACATTCAAATTATTTCAGGATGTACCAGATGTGACACAATGCTTCGTTTCTTCATCGTAAAAGTTTGATGCGGCTAGGCGTAACCGTTTTTTGTGTGTGTGCGAGCTCTTTGGCAATAGGGCCGTGGCTATGTTGTCACCCAGGTACACGCCGGGCTGTCGTCTCGGCGGAAACTCGATCGACTTCTGTGCTGGTGGCAGGAGATCACCACCATGGGGGTTGACACCCTAGCAAACATATACAAACCACCGAGAACGTATGTTGAGCGCGCATACCTACTCCAGAGCCAATTGAAGAAACCGAAAGCAACGGCCACCTTTGAGCCCCGCTTGATGTTCCAGGCTGATTGTCACCCGAATCCTCATTCCAGCTGAAATCCGATCTCGTAAAGTCGCATTCCTTTCATGGTTAGGATGCGCACTTGAAGCCGAAGATACACGAGACGAGATGTATGCGGATCTCTCGTCACACTCGCGTGCGAGTGTGACGCCATGTTTGTTTACATTTGAAACCACCGCCTGTCAGAAAAAAAATATCAGATGCGTCGCCACCTGGCGATAAAAAAGGAAGCTGAAAAACTGCAGTGTTCAAGCTATCTCCTAGATGTTGCCAGGCGTTTCATCAAGCGAAAGTTTGTATTCTGCAGGCACGTGAATCCATCGATCATATGTGATCGATGGCCTGTGGGTGCGGCCCTGAAAGAAATAGACACACCTATAACTATGGGCTAAGTGCTGGCCCAAATTGCGTCCCTGGAAAGCTGGAACTTTCTCAGTAATTCTTCCGTTTCTTTGCTTAGAAGACGGATTTAGAAGACGGCAATGCAGTATAAAGCGCGAATAGCACCACGATGGCACGAACTAGGCGGCAGGCCCTGTAGCCTTGCGTCTTGAATCGAGACCGAACGACTGGAATAAGAACTGCAATGTTGCATCCGTTGCGCTAACACGGCTGACCACAAACGAGACGAGGCTTACGAGGCCAACGAGGCTAGAAAAAAAAAACATGAAGAAAAAAAAAAACGAAACAGCTGGAACCGTAAAAAGCTGATTCTCGTTCCAATGGGATTTACAAGAAGTTCCATTTCTGATTCCATTTACACGGTGATGCGGAAATTTTAGTTCCGATTACCGAGAGTTTTTTTTACGTCATCCAGGGGGGAGACAGCTGTGCATATTGCGCAGTTTTGATACAAATTTGTTTTTCTGTGCCAGGCTGCTCCAAAAGCTAGAAATTTTCGAAAACTGCGCCAAACTGCTCCAAAACGGTCCGAGAGCCAAGGATTTTAACGCTCCGGTCAGTTTCAGTAGGGAAATGCTTACTGGCGGCATACTTTTGCAGCATCTTTAAGGGGATGCTGTTTGTAAAGGTTTAATTGATAATTCAATAAAATGCCCGCATAAGATTGTCCCCAAGAGAGTTTATAGTTTTTTCGAAAGTTCCAATGTAGCGTTGCGCATGTTATATTGTGTGAGTTTTTAAAGTTTTCCCATCGAAAACCATTGCAAAGTCCTCTAGAAAAAATACTTGCGCACTGAGGTGGCAAACTACTTGTGCAAGTGGATGAAAAAACGGCAATTTTTTGAGCGCCGTATTTCCGGAACGACATTACTGGGCGCCGCCATCTTGGTGTAGTGAAGATGTGATAACGGGGCCTGCTGGCGAAGCAGTTGCTTGTGGTTCAGGCAGAGTGCTCTTCGCCTATTTCCACCTTGGTTTTGGTTGTGGGGGTAGCTGGGGTTACATTTAGTCCTTTGATCTGTTGCGGGTGCGTTGCGGGACTCGAAAGACGGGAGTTCATCAAAAACAGCATGGCTCCCGCACATTCGCCGTGTTTCGCCTTTGAGTTTGAGGCCAGTGCTTGCTTGAAGTGAAATTTCGGACTCATTGTGGTGTTGTAAAACGCCGAGTTATTGCTGCCTTTGACAGCGAGCTTGCGAGCGGCGGTAATGGGACGATCGACGCTGCAGAAGCAGCGGCGCAGGCTACATCGCCACAAAATATTCAAGCAGTGTCCGATAGCAGGACAGGCTATTATTTCACGCTGGTAATGATGGTTCATTTATCTGAAGTGAAATTTAATGCCAAGAGGAAGGCGGCTAAACATACCAACGTCACTAGAATTACGATCGTAGTGAATGTGCACCTTGGGGATTGAAATGGGAGGGCTGGTGGGGTGCGACGACTCTCGCCTCGCTTTGCGCAACTTTAGCCGCGGCTCTACACTTGTGCGTAAAGCCGAATCTGGGATAGCAAAAATAACAATTTCGGCATTCATATGATAATAAAAATGCATTAAAATTGCTTAGTTTTTCAATTCGATATTTCCAATGGTGCTCCACTATCTATGCATAGAACCTAAGAATTTAAAAATGGTTGGTAAAAAGGTAGTGCAGTTTGTACCTTGTGATACTCTGGTTGGAAAAAAACTTCATTGAGAGGCTGTTTGTGTTATTTACGTTCAAAACCGATTAAAAAGTGCACTTTTCCCCCTGGAATTGCAAAAAATTTGACTTTTTGGGCTCCTAAGGTGGCATAATAAATGTGCTTCTGCTCCAATTCAAGGTTCTTCTGCTCCAAAATCAAGATTTTGCTGCTCCAAAAAGTGCTCCCAAATCTGATTCAGCTGTCTCACCCCTGTCTATCCGAAGTGAAATTTAATGCCAAAACGGAGGTGGCTAAACATACCAACGTTACTCAAATTACGATCGTAGTGAACGTGCACCTTGCGACGACTGCCACCTCGTTTTTGCACAACTTTTACCATGGCGATGTCTACACTTGTGCGTAAAGCCGAGTCTGGGATTACAAAAATAATTTTGGCATTCAGATGATAACAAAAGTGCCTTTCAATTGCTTAGTTTTTCAGTTTGATATTTTTCAACGGACCTCCACTCTATGCATAGAGGCTAAGAATTTAAAAGTGGTTTGTAAAAAGGTCTTGTGATACTCTCGTAGAAAAAACATAATGAAAGGCTTTCAGTGTTATGTACGTTCAAAACCGATTAAAAAGTGCGCTTTCCCCCCCCCCCCCCCCCCCCCCCCCCCGAGTTGCCAAAAATTTGATTTTTTAGGCTCCCAAGGTGACAAAATAAATGTCGTTCATCTGCTCCAAATCAAGGTTCTGCTGCTCCAAAATCAAGATTTTGCTGCTCCAAAAACTGCACCCAAATCTGATTCAGCTGTCTCACCCCTGGTCATCTGAATACAAAACCAACCAACTTACAGGCTACTGTTCCGTTTAAGCGGACATTTTTGTTATTTTTTAACCTATGTGCTTGAGATTTACACATTGAGTGTATTTCAACATCCTGAGCACAAATATGCAGTCAGTTTTCGTCTATGGGGTGTAAGTTTAGAGTTGTGCGAGATGTTATGTCACTCCGTTTCGGGCAATTTTTTCATTATGTACCTATGAAACACTCAAATAGCTGTTATCCCTTTGTGCTCTAGAAGGACCAGGGAGTGCAACTATACCACTGCAGTAATTTTAGCATGGTTTCTGCAAACACTGTAAAATTCGTAAATGTCAGGTCATCAATTACCAATGTTTTTGTAAAACTAACTGCATAAAATCTTGTGCCAGCAAAAAGAAATTTTGTACTTTTGTGGTTTTATTGCACTGTTCAGTTCATAAGCTTTCGAATGCAGCAAAAATGATGTAAATCGAATCAGTACATCCCAAGATATTGTACCCGACAGCTGACGATGTGGGAAAAAAATTGGTTCTGAGAAAACAGGGCACGAAGCTTGCAAACATAGGCAAAAATGGTCATTTAGGCGACTTCAAAGAGCGACAGCTTTTTGAATACTTATGGTACAGCCATGATATTTTGCAGGTACATTCTTTGGGACCTGTACACTGCAAGTAAAATTAACACAGAAAATTGATTTTTTTGGCAAATTTTCGGTCCTCAAGACCAGTGTGCCCCCTTAAACGATTTGCGTTTATCGAGATTCTACTGTACCTAGAAGGATGTACACACTGGTAGAAGGATCCTAGGAAAATCTTAGAAGGATGTTCACACTCGTCTTAGAGAGCTACCCAGAGACAAGTTGAGTGAAAAAGACACCACACATTTGATGTGCTTCGTTTGAGTGGACGTTAAGTCGAGATTGAAAGGTGGATTTGTACGGCGAAGCTCTGGACAAAGCTGCCCTTGATTGCTGCGCACCTGAGGAACTTGGCTGCTCCGTTTGGGGGGCTAGAATTTTGGCCTGGGAAAAACAAGGCTGGGCTCTGGTCGGGGAACATGGTGCCTTGGCAGGAGGGCAGCACAGGCTCCTCCAGGCCGCACGATCACTCGATGCCAGCAGGTGCTAGAACTAAAGTGGTCTTTCTTGCTGTTGATCCTTTCATCGACATGCCACCTACACACTGAGGGGGGGTGGATAGGAAACCGCAGAGCTCTGAAGTGGCTGCTTCGCAAAATTCAGAGAAGCTGAGTGACACCCGAATGGGTTGCCACGTGAGCGGAGAGAAGAAGCCGGTCGAGGTAACTTGCCCCACTTGACAACTAAACAAAAGCAAAGAAAGAGTTGGAAACTCGATGTAGCAGTCTTTGATTATTGCTAGGCTTTTGCTCGGGTCTTCAAACAGGTTTCTTTAATGGTAAGTAAACTCTGTGAAACTTGTCAGTTTTGCTACATTTTTTTTTCACTGATTTCAAATATGCCATTACTTTTTGAGTAAGTCAATTAGTTACCAAGATAATTAGAAATAGTTAGTCATTTTCGGAGGAACAATAGGCAAAACAGTGTTAGTCGTGAAACTGTAAACTTTATATTTCCCAATACTATGAACCCTGGGGAGTGCAACAAGAAAATCGTTTTTTTGACGCCCCGCTTGAAAGTAATTTTACGGCTCATTAAAATTCGCTAGCACCAGTGGCAAGGAACCATTTCAAATGGCCATTTGAAACACCAAAGCTTAATGAGCTGTTGATTAACAAGCAGTACATCAAAAATAATGATTCTGTTATTGCACTCGCCAGTGTTCATGGTATTGGAAAATATAAAGATTAGAATTTTATGCCTGACACTGTTTTGCCTATTATTTCTCCAAAAATAACTACTTATCTCTAATTATCTTGGTAACTTATTGACTGACTCAAAAAATAATGGCATATTTGAAATCCGCAGACAAAAAGCAGCGTGTCTAATAAGTTTTACAGAGTTACCTGCCACAGTGGCTAAGGCGTTGTGCTGCTGAGCACGAGGTCGCGGGTTCGATTCCCGGCCGTGGCGGCCGCTTTTCTGAGGGAGGTGAAAATCAAAAACGCCCGTGTGTACGAGATTTCGGCGCACGATGAAGATCCCCAGGGGGTCAAAATTAATCCGGAGCCCTCCACTACGGCACGCCTTATCGCTTGTGTTGCGTCGGCGCGTTAAACCCCACAATCGAATCGAAGTTTTACAGAGTTTACTTACAAATTAAAAAAAATTGTATTAAGAGCCGTGTGCCCCCCCTTGAGTGCCCCGAAGAGTTTTTACTGCCCGTGCGTGTACTGCGCCTAAGCGGGGATGTCCTCTTGGCTGCTGGGGGACAGGAGTGCCCTGAGGAGCTGGTGGAGGCGGTGTTCAAGCGCATGTGGCTGTACAACCAGACGTACAGCGTCACGGGACCCCTGGCCACCACCGAAGACTCCGTGCCCGTCTGGTGAGTGTTGTCTGGCGTTGTTGCGGGAGCCGGGTTGCGATGGCTGCCTTGCTCGATGCTTTCCTAAGCATGGAGCACGTCTCGTAATGTTTGTGCCTACAAGGTGCCTAGGATTGAAGCGTAAAACAGTTATTGAATGAAATTCACTAACGTGGCTATCTGGGCGTGTTGGTTTAACATGATTAGGAGAAGACAGCACGGTTTACACACGGACACAGGGAAGAGTACTTGACTTGGAGGGGCTGGGGACATGGGGGACGAAACTGGTAACCTGACGATGACATGGGTGGGATCAGATTGAGGAAGTGGCTGAAAGTTTGTTTCCAGATTTGCACCCTAGCGGCGAAAAGAGCGCTGAAAGGTCTCTCTCAGTTTATGGGGTGAGAATATTAACCCTTTCACTGGGGGGGGTTTCTGGCCGTGACGCACCCCCAGTGTCGGCTTCGTTTCCAGAATATTAGGGAAGGAGCGTAGGCATTTATTTGACTATGATGGCGTCCGGGACGTAACGTCGAAAGGAAAGAGCGTGGGTAAGAAATCGCCTTTCTTCCAGATATTGTCAGTTTGCGATGCGCTTCCGAAACGACGACCATCAGAATTTGATGCTGTGGAACTCGCACCCCTTCCTCGGATGAGAAACTCTCAGAATGCAAATCCGAACTTGGCTCGTATTCGGAATCGGAATCGAAGAACCATCTCTCCTCTGCAGTTGAGTGCCCCGTGCGGTCGGCCATCCGAAAGTGACCGCGCGCATGGAGTGAGCACTTTGTCAGCCCAGCACAACGCACAGAAATGGCGCGTTGCGAAATCATGATGGCAGATAGAGATAAAAAGGGGATACAGCGTTGATGCAACAACTTCGTTTGCCTGCTGACACACAAGGTTGTTGCTAACACGAGGTGTGCGCCTGGCTAACCTGGCGCACCGTAGAAGACGTAGAAAGAGAAAAAAAAAAAGAAACCTAGAAACTCGTTGCGGATGGCACAAGAACCCTTGCACCCGTAATCGCACGTGTGCCGCATGGTCACTCATCCCGACAGAGTACAGTGCGTGGAGCGACCAAGCCCCCCCAGCAGCGAAAGCTGGGCGCGGTTGCTCCGTACTCTTCAATATACCGTCGAGGGAGCTTGGGAGGGAAACTGCAAGCTACTAGAAAGATTCGACAGATGATGCGAACAGTTCAGGTGCGCAAACTTTGTTTTGAACGCACAATAGAAAATGCACCAGTACGTCAGTGACAGCAAAGGGTTGACTGAGGGGGAGGTGGGAAAAACACTTGGCGAGGGTGAAGAGAGGGAAAGCTACAGGCAACGAGCAAAGAATCCGTGGTCACCTTGAAGGACAGAGGGCGTTGCACTGTGGGTCGAAAATTTGTCTTTTTCTCAGAAATTTCAACTTTTCTGCTTTTGGTTGTACTATCATCTCTGAACATTCAGGTCTGCGAGTGTAAAAATTCAAGCAAAAATTCCAACCAGAAGTTGCAGAAAAATGCGTCTAAGTTAGTTGCGGCGACGTCGGAAAACTGCGGAAGTCCGCGGAAGTTACCGCCTTTTCGTTCCGCATCTCTCGAGGCAGCGGCCCTGTCCGCCATTTGCAATCACTCGGGCTGGTAGAGTTTTGCATGCCTCCCGAAAGCGGCACCTGATAAGAGCGTGTGCAAAAGAAAAAAAAAAGTACAAAAGAAGTGTTTTTTTTTAATACTGCAGGCCAATTCTTTGGCCCTGGCAGGAGGGGCATTGCATAAATAGTGATAAACAGTATTAATTCAAAAAGTATCACAGTGGACTACGTTAGCACAATGGGCAGACACAATGCCAAAACAAAAACAGGTAACAGAACCATCGTCAACACTGAGAACATAAGAGCGTAAACTTAATAAAATGCAGAACACAAAACGCACAAACCATAACCTAATAAACCAACAGAAAAGATGGTAAAAAGAAAACAGCATAAAATGTAATAGCACCTTAATAACCACAAAATAGCATCCACCGACAAAACTGCGGTTTCTACAGATCACTAAAGAAGCGTTCCAACTCTTGTAAAAAATTGTTGGCATTGACAACATTTGGTGCCAAGTCATTCCATTCCCTCACCGTTGTGGTTCCATTCCCTCACTGTTGTGGGAAAGAAACTATACTTATATGAATTAGTCTTCGCAAAAATAGGGGTTAGGCATGTTTAGCAGTGCTCTACCAGCTATTTTTCCCAGACATTTAAAACTGGCCAAAGTCACTGCTATATTCAAAGGTGGTGACCGTAACAACCTGTCGAACTATCGTCCTATATCGGTGCTTCCAACTCTATCTAAAATATTCGAAGGCGTAATCCATGAGCGACTCACTTCTTTTTTGACAAGCACCAAATAATAGCAACCAACCAATACGGCTTCCAAAAGCATAGGTCAACTGAGCAAGCTCTGGCATATATCAAGGAAAAGATAATCGTAAATATGGAAAACAGAAAATACACACTCGGTCTTTTCTTAGATATTCAAAAGGCATTTGATTCAATACATTTTGATTTGCTGTTAAAAAAATTATCTAGCTAGCTGTGGAATTCGTGGGATCGCATTACAAATTCTGGAAAACTACTTGCATGATCGATATCAAATAGTTGGCATCAATGACATATTATCTGCCGAAATGAAATTGAAACAAGGTGTCCCACAAGGATCCTTACTTGGCCCGTTATTATTTCTTGTGTACATAAATGATATTGTTAAAATCCAGGTTCTTCTGATATTATTATGTATGCAGATGACACGAATATTGTTTTTTCTCATCAAACAGTTTAACATTCTGGAATCTATTGTAAACGAATATCTGGTGCATCTTTCAAACTGGTTACAACAAAACAAGCTGCGATTAAATGCCACAAAGACAACCTATATAATTTTCCGCCCAATCAATAAGCCCTTAAACGAAGATATCAATCTCAAATACGAAGGTCATCTTATTGCACGGGTACATGAGCAAAAGTTCCTTGGTGTTTGGTTCCAAACAGTTAAACTGGTCAGTACACGTAAATCATTTAGTTGCGGCTCTGGCACGAACAGTTGGATGCCTTTATAAAATATCACACTTAGTACCGCTATGGCTAAAAAGAAACATGTATTATTCTCTATTCTATTCAAAACTAACGTACGGAATCTTGGTGTGGGGAACAACCTCACGAAATAATTACAATAAGCTTGTTGTCCTGCAAAAAAGATATTACGGTGTTTCGAAAATTTTCAAGGGAAATTCCAAGACCTGCCAACTTCACCTTTGTTTTCAAAACACTCAATACTTAGAGCTGACCAGCTGTATTACTTTAGACTCCTGCAGATGGTACACAAAAACAAGTTATATGTAGATGGTGACGCAGAAAACCGTCATTACTGAGTACGGCGTCCAATAAGACGTACACCTAAAACTAGGACTAATTATGGCAAACAATCGGCCACTTATCAAGTACCACATGTCTTGAACATCCTAGCGGATAATTTAAATTTTAGCACCAGTGCAACCGTATTTAAGACTGAAACCAAGGTGATGTTTATAGAAAAGAAAGTGAGATATGACAATCACTAGGCGTGTCTCACTCTAAAGAATTTAAACTGTACTGTGTGAAGACGTGATTTTTTCATAGACATGAGGAACACTCAGTAAGGAAACATTTCGTGTTGTATTGTATCTGCTGGCAACAGGTATTGAAGAAAAAAGTTCAATGTATATTGTAGAACTTGTGATTCTCATTATAGTAAATGTACGATTTTTTGTATTTTTCACGATTTACTTATTTTTTTTCTCTGTATTGCTGGATCTTATTGCTAAGCACGCATATTTGATTTGAACATGTCCTCTACTGTGAACTCCTCTGTTGTGGACTCCAGAGGGTCAGGAGCCCTCGTCAGGCACTCAATGCCTTTAGCTCCTGCCCCTTCAGCAGGGATTGTAACAACGTCTGCTGAAAAATAAAGTCTTCTTCTTCTTCTTCTTCTTCTTCTTAAGTGCTCTACAAGTGCTGGGGCCACTATAGAACACGAAATCTTTCGAGCAAACTTGTATTCTGTCTTCAAGGGGGCCTGAAGACAAAATGCGAGTTTGGTTCACTGAAAAGGCTCCTCTTCTTTCCTGGTAACCATGATTTCAGCTTTGCCTCCAGCTTCTAACAAAGAGTGCAGCAGAGCCTCTTTCTGGTGAGGCCTGCACGACGTCACAGAATCTTGTCTGTGCGACTGGTGGCCCCCGCCTAAACCACTGCCAAAAGACATGGTTGTGGTGGGGCCTCCAGTTCCTTTTGGTCGTATCACGAGTGCCAGCGTGAAGTCAACGTGCTCGTAACTGTCTTTCTAGTGCTTGCTCATATTAGTTCTCCTACAGTTCTTGCATTGTTTCTGTCAAATGTCTTTCGTGGCAGGAATGGATCACCGAAGTGGGCCGTTTCTTTCAAAACGAACAAAGCTTTATTTTGTCTTCACGGCTCCTGTAAAGCAAATGTAATATTGTTTGAAAGTGTTCCATTTGAGTCTGAGTCAGTACTGCTGGGTACATTCAAACATGCTCTATTCAGTTTGGAGGGGCAGCCCGCCAGAGTGGCTCAGGCGTTGTGCTGCTGAAACCCTAGGACGCGGGTTCGATCGAAAAATGGAAATGCCCGTGTGTCGAGATTTCGGCACATGTCGGACAATTCCCCCTCCCCCAAGGTAGTCGAGATTAATTTGGAAAAGCCCTCCACTACGGTGCGCTCTTTCGGGACCGCCAGAAAAAGTGATGAAAAAGGGAGGTCTCGGTACAAATTTTTTATTACATAATGCAAGGGCACCATCCTGCCTTAGCATATACCAAAATGCAGCTAATTATATGTTCTTTGACATACAATACCAAGTTTTACTTCAACACTGACGATAGAACCATGAAAAAATTTGAAAGTAAGAACTTCGTAAAAAAACTACAGAAAAGATAGAAAAAAGCGTAAATAAAAAGTATTAAAAAAGAATAAAATTATCTCAGGATATACAAAATCTAACACAATGCCTTGTTTCTTCATCGCGGAAGTTTGATGCGGCTAGGTGTAACTGGTTTTTGTTTTGTGTGTGATCTCTTTGGCACTAGGGCCATGGCTACGTCGTCGCCCAGGTACACGCTGGGCTCTCGTCTCGGCGAAAACTTGATCCGTTTCTGCGCTGGTGGCAGGATATCACCGCCATATGCAGTTAACACCCTAGCGAACAGCCAGAACATATTTCGAGTGCACATACCTACTCCAGAGCCAATTTAAACCGAAACCAACACCCACCTTTGAGCGCGATTTGATGTTCCAGGTTGATCGACACCCGAATCCTCACTCGAGCTGAAATCCGATCTCTAAAGCCGCATTCCGGCTCTTCACTGCCACTCTCATTGTTAAAATCCACAGTAGAAGGCGAAGATATGCGAGACGAGACGAGGCGGATTTTTCATCGCGGTCGCGCGAGTATGACGCCATGTTTGTTTACATTCGAAACCACTGCCCTTCAGAATAAAATATCTGATGCGTTGCCGTCTGGTGATAAAAAAAAAAACTTCACAAAAGAGAAAACTCCAGTTTTCAAACTATTTCCTAGATGTCGCAGGTGTTCCATCGAGTGAAAATTTGTATTCTGCAGGCTCGCGAAACCATCGATCATATGTGATTGATGGCCTATGGAGCAGTCCCGAAAGAATTAATAGGCCAGGTGTTGCTTCCTCGAGTTAAACCCCGCTCAATCAGTTTTGAGCTGATGATTGTTGTTACTCGCGTGTGCACTCAAATTGAGTGCCCTTATGAGTCGGCACAGGGGCCGTCGGATTCCTAAACTACGCCGTCGCGTTCGTGAGAAGGAGGAGCAACCGATCTCTGGCTCGCAGGTACGTGATGGACGAGTTTGGGAGCAGCGTGCAGCACGACAGCGTGGCGCCCAGCGTGCGCTGCGTGCCCTTCTACCACCTGGCACAGAGGGAGGCCTACAGCGTGCTCTTCCCCGTCAGGGACCTCGCCTGCGGGGGTCAGTCCGGCCTTCTCTCTCGCGCGCCACCAGCACAC
>JABSTR010002157.1:0-30807 GCA_013339765.2 Haemaphysalis longicornis
CGCCTCCCGGACGGCAGCCACTGATTGCAGCCTCGGTTTATTACAAACCAGCAACTGGCTCTCAAAATCTATTCGCGTACAACTTGCTTCGGCACTTGGTATCTAAATATCCCAGAACACCGATCACTATCGGCGGGGATTTTAATGCCAAAAGTACGACCTGGGGTTACGCTCAAACAGATGGCCGTGGTGCCCGCCTCGAGGAAACCTCGGAAGACTGTAACCTCATTATTATCAATGATCCTATGCAACACACGCGGATTGGCCTACATCCCAAGCAACAGAACTCCTCCCCGGACCTTACTTTAGCTTCGCCTGGCATTGTCAGGGACTGGAGCCCCTTTACAACAACGTGGGGCAGCGATCATTATCCTATTCTCATCACTCTTAACGGAAAACGCTTCAGAACACTCCAGCGCCTATCCCGAATCAATTGGACAACCTACCGGCACATGTCCTCTTTGTCCACGCCTCAATCACTCGAACAGATCATTACTACTTTCCAGGAAGCCAAAGATCTGTCTGGTGAATACATTGACTGTGACGACAAAACCCCGGCTATGGACGCCCACATGGCGAACTTGTGGAAGAGAGCTCAAACTCTTACCACCCGGTACCTTGCTAGCGGGAAACGTCACCGTGATCTCCTCAAGATGAGAAAACAATACAAGCTAATTAGGGAATACCAACGCTCGCTCGCCAACGAACAATGGCACAGCCTCTGCGCAAGACTCGGCAAGGAACGCGGCCCTCTCCAAGTTATGGCAGGTGTACCGTGGGATGTCCGGCAAGCGCAGCATAAGTCTACGCTGTTCTCCACACTCACTCATAAAGGACACCCCTGAAGCTGTGGAACAGCAGCTCATAACTACGTTTTTTCCCCACGCTTCCCTCACTCCTCATCCCCCTCTACCAAACATACCAGTATCGGAGCCTGTTGAGGAGCTAGATCTCCCCTTCACCTTTGCGGAGCTCCAGGCTGCCCTCCACCAAGGCAAACCACGTTCGGCGCCGGGCCATGATGGGCTCACTTGGCAGCACCTTTGCAACCTGGATGAAGCTACCCACCTAGTGCTTCTGGACGTTATCAATGACCTTTGGGCTACAGAGACCGGTCCGGACAACCTCGAGCTCACGCTCGTCCATCCCATTCCAACAAAGACCCCTCCAACATGACTAACCTTCGGCCCATTTCCTTGACACCAACAATCTGCAAACTCATAGAGCGTCTCATAAATAATCGCATGAAACACTACATGGAATACGTCCGGCCATGGCTCCACCCATCACAAACTGGCTTCCGACCACACCTGGGTACCCACGACTGTTTATGGTTGCTGCGACGAGTGATCAATCGCACTTCCACAGCAGGCAACCCCGACTATGTCCTTGCCATTGACATGCGTAAAGCGTTTGATCGCGTGAGCCAAACTGCAATCCTTACAGAATTGGCACAAGCATTCCCAAGCCAGCGAGCCCAAAACTGGATCCGGTCCTTTCTAGACAACCGCCCCATACGTCTGAGCGCCACGCACCCGGGATGGAGCCCCAAGACCTATTACCTGGACAGGGGCGTGCCTCAAGTCTCTATCCTTGGACCTGCGCTTTTCAATTTGGCAATGGCCCGTGTAGCACGGCAACTAGAAAAGGATTCTGCTGCACGCTTCGCGATCTATGCTGATGATCTTACTGTATGGACCGAAGCTGCAGACTACACATCAACTGAAGACATGATCACTGAGTTGCAGGCCGCAGCTCACAGCCTCACGTCGAACCTTCCAACGTTAGGGCTAGACTTGGCTCCTGAAAAAACAGAGTTTTTGGTGGTGCACGGACGGCATAAGATACCTCCTGATATGCACCACACCATCTATCTGACTGACACACCAATTAGGTCTATGTGCGGCAAAATTAGACTGTTGGGTATCCCATTGGCCAGTCACAACAGCGCACAGTGCTGGATAAAGCAACTTCGATGTACCTGGAAGCCAATGCTTCATATAATCTCTAGAATGTCAAATAAGTACGGAGGGGCCCAACAAGCGGCTTGCATTACCCTAGCACGAGCAGTGGCTCTAGGCCGCCTTCTCTACGGCGGCCCTGTATATACCCTCTCAAACAGTCACAAGAAGCAATTAGCAGTACTACACAGGGCCACGCTCCGAACAATAACTGGTTTGCCACGACATACCCGTATAGATGTCCTCGAAAAGGCCGCTCTTCTGCCTCCTGTGGAAGCCCTGCTTTCTGAAGCTGCCCTCCAACACGAACAACGTCGATCTCTTACGGGTAAGGGAGCGGCGCTCGCAGCGTGGGATGCTCGAACCATGTTGCCACCACCACTGAGTCCGGCACCGCCCGCCCCCTGGGAAAGGCCACTTCTGACATCGCCACATCAGCGACCTGGTATTCCCAAAGCAAGGAGGTGTCCTCGCCAAAAAGCCCTTTGTCGCATCCTGGGGTCGAAGCTCCCAGATGAAACTGACATCTTTACTGATGCCAGCCTGGACCCATAGAGTTTCTTAGTAAGTATACTGTAATGGGCCTCGCGTGGCATTGTCCAGCACGACCCGAATTTGATGGTTCCATTACGAAACATATACTTTATCCGTGTCCCACTGAAGCCGAACTGCGTGGCATTCTCCATTCCCTGGACCATCTTGCCTACAACGTCTCTGCTCCACTACCTGCCCGCATTCGTATTCTCACTGACTCCAAAAATGCTATTGACGAGTTCAACAAGGCTTTCTCTGACCATCCTACTGTCCAGCAGATTCAAGCTATGGTCAACATACTCGCTCAGAATGGCACTAAAACTCGCCTGGCATGGATACCGGGACACATGATGCAGGGACATGGCAACCAGACCGCGCACTCTGCGGCTATGGAGAGCCTTCTCGTAACCCCTCCGCTGGATGACTAATCCCCTGCTGCTATCTCGCCCACCTCCTTTCGCCTGCAGCTGGACCACGCTCGCCACGCGCGCCGATGCCGCCTAGCATCAAGCACTCCGCTTGGCTACCTACACGGCGTCCCTTCCCTACCACGCCCAGCCGAAATTTTCATTAATAAGACTCTTGCGAACGCTGCTGTCCCTCGATCCTCACATAATATACAAATGGATTCAGCCTGGGACGTCACTACCCCCCCGTTGTCCGCACTGTTCAGCGACTTCTATCGCGGACCTGAACCATTTAATCTGGCACTGCACTGCATTCTCAGACCATCGATATATTATCGAAAATGCACTTCCAAATGGTTCTTCACCAGCTAATCCCCCATACCATGACCCCCAATTCCTTGCCGCGCTAGGCACTTTTTCCCTTGAGAGCGGTCTGGCTCGAGTAGTGTGATCCGGGGCCTACAACCCATTTGGTCCTTCAAACTGGACAATTAGATCCTCAATGGACAATTAGATCCTCTACGGCCGTTGAAGATTCAAGTAGTGTTAATCCTCCCTCCCTGCTATTCCCATTTCCCCCCTCTGGCCAACCGGCCGTCCCATCCCAATAAAGGACTTTACTACTACTACTATTTGTCCCACATGATTCCCCTCAACTAGACCTGTAGTCTGATACCCCACACACCCTAACAGGATCATTTGGAATTTTAATCAATTCTGACTAACCAGGACTCTCATGACTGCAACCAGGACGCTTTATTTATATGTCCCAAGTGTTTTCCCTAATTGACACCTTCAATTTGATACCCCGCATTCTTTAGCGGCCTCACCTTGAATTTTAACCAAATCTATGACTCACCATGACCTTCTTATGATTACAACCAGGAAGCTCTTTTTATTTGTCCCACGTGATTGCCCTCATCAAGACCGTAAATTTGATACCCTACACGACGCAGCGGGGTCAGTTCGAATTTTAACCCAAGACTCGCCATGAATATCTCATGACTATAACCAGGAAGCATTTTTGTATTTGTCCCACGTGATTCCCCTCATGGAGACCATTAGTTTGATACCCACCAAATCCTAGTGGCATCAATTTGAATGTTAACCCAAACAATGCCCAACCATGCCTAATCTCATGATATAGCCATACCACATTTTTGTTCCACGGGATCTCCCTCACCGCAACCTTCCGTTTGATGCCCCGCACACGCGAGTGGCGTCATTTTGAATTTTAACCCAATATATGACCCACCATGACTATGTCATGATAATAATCAGGAAGCCTTTTTTCCATCTCTGCCACGGGATTCCCCTCATCGATACCTTTAATTTGATACGCCACAGGGCCTAGAGTCATGAATTTGAATTTTACCCCAGTCTATGACTAACCATCACTAGGTCATGATGTAACCATAACGCATTTTTGTCCCACGTGATTCCACTCACTTAGACCTTTAATTTAATTTTCCACACGCCCTCACGGCATCATTTTGAATTTCAACCCAATCTATGGCTTGATGACTGCCTGATGACTATACACAGGAAGTATTTTAAAATTTACTCCGGATGATTCCGTTAATCGGGGTCTTTAATTTGATGCCTTACACGCCTTAGCGGTATCAGTTTGAATTTTCACGCTATCTATCTCATAATGGGGTCACTGTTCTATCTAAACGGGCGTCGCCGAGTCAATTTAGTTGGCAATTCATTTGAAAGAGGGGAGGGGACATCTGCCGCCCCCTTTTCGCCCCGGCGCTCAGCTTTTCCTTTTTGACCCTTAGCATATCAAACCGTTAACAGAAGCAGGCGAGCAACCAGCAAGCAAGCTAGCTGCACCGTCTCTTTCTCCGCCACCCTCTCCCACCTTCTTAGAAGATGCACCTATAGGAAAAAGTGAGATAACTCTTTTTTATGACCTCACCAGTCGTTTATCAAACACCCAGCCGCTAAAACGTGGTTGAGCACGTGCTTAGAGTCATGAAAATTCAACAAGAAACTTTTGAAAATCAGACACTCCGCACGCCCCCTCTTCCTCCCCACCCCAACCGCTCATGCAGATCGCGAATGCTGCCGTATCCGCAGGTAACCTGAATTGCGAGCCCAAAGCCACGCATGAAACTTAACAGCCAACCATAGCTGCCTCCTAGGCTACTCATATGTACGCAGTACTCAAAATGGACTCAGAACTCATATGTACTAAGAACTAAACATGGACTCAAAACTCCAAATGGACTCAAAACTGGAAATGTGCTCAGAACTCAAAATGAACTCAAAACTCAGGATGTGTTGTATTGAACAGTTGTTTTTGTGTAACCTAGATGGCGCTAGGCAAGCGCCTTATGACGCCAGCTGACACAAGCATTGTATAAACTCATCACGTACTAATAAAAAAATCAGTGTTGTTCGGGCATTACGGATGCGGTTTAGGTGCCTCCGGCGTAGTCGAGCAGGCCATGCAAGGCGATACAACAGAATGGGCTCAGAACTCACTTGGTCTTAGGCGTATTTAAACGCAGTCGAGCTCAAACTCACTCGGGCTCACTCGGCTCAAGCTCCCACTATAACTCAAACTCAGGCATGAGTTTGAGTCCAGTTGGGTCTGAGTGAGTGGACTCGGTGCGTGCTGCCACCGACCTCTGCAGATGAGGCACTGCATGGTAACGAAAACAAAAGTGGTGGCTACATAACATGGGAGCCCCAAAGCATAAAGTTCCATTCTAATATATACTAGTGGCGCCACTGTCTAGAGGAGCCGGGCTTCAGCGAGCGTTCCGACATGCACCGGGCAAGCACGTTCCACTTGCTTTGTCATAGCTCATCAACAGGTTGAAAAGTTCGCCCTGGCTGCAAAAAAGCAATAATATTACTGTAGAAGGTACATGAAATTTGTTTTGTTATTACAAAATTGGACCTCCTAAAGGATTGATATTCCAATAATTATTGAGAAGCTTTATGTACGATGAACAAGAAAAAAATGTTGATTTTGGCTTCGAGACAAAAAACAAGCCGTATGACTAGCTAAGCCAAGTAGGCGAGGAACGTCACTAGCGGCAATGGCGCCACAAACGGCCGCCCGCGACCGCTGCGACAGATTTGCCTCTAGTATATATTAGTATGAAACTCTATGCCCCAAAGGGCTCCCATGTTATTTTTCCGCGAACCATGCATTGTGTTTGTTTATGCTTTGTTTTTGCCGACCGGCTGCGCTGGGCTGTGTTATCCGTGTTATCCGTGCGCCAAGTGAAGCCATTTTTTTATTTTTATGCCGCACGTGTTATCTCTTTTGATAGGGAGAGCGTTTCGAACTATCGTCAACAGCCTAGAATAATCTTCTTTGATCCGCAGTGTTCTAGATGCACTCGACGGTTCGAGAAACACTCGCGCCCAAAGATAAATGCCCGCAGAGCAGTCACCGCAGAATTCGATTTACGACACTCGCCTGCGTACGTCACTTTGTTGCCCGCTGCTTCGCCGCGTCTCTATTCTTTGAGTTGTTAGGGGAGCACAAGTTCGCTTTTCCTTCAAGACAACTGCGTCGTCTTTGGCTTCGTGACAATATTGACATTATCCAGGAAATCATAACCTTGGTTACGGTTGCGGGTTGAGGCCCATCATTTTTGTGATGGTATGCCAGCGATCAGAAAGTGCGTGTATAAGATATGAGGAGTGCTCTTTGAACGCACAGTTTCTTACCTTAGAAAGATGCGAATAAATCAACGCATACTTCATGTTTATGGTCTCGACGTGAACCATAAAATGAGCATTAGATGTTAATCAAGGCAGAATTCTTGTTCGACTTGCATATGAAGCAGCAAGTGCGCTGTGCAGTTTGGAAGCTACACGTCATTGTGTCCGTCGTAATAACCTAACTTTTTTTCTGGCATCATATTTTGATGTTCGGAGAGATAATAAAAATGTTTTCGCAGTCCTAAGCAAAGAATTAAAATTTTGGGCATCAAAGGATTAATCAAAATGCAGTCAACGCCCCCCAGGCAGCACAGAAAACGTGGCCAGCCTTTGGCTTATTTTTGGCCAGTGCTTGGCCTGTTTGGCCATTGGCAAAGTTTGGACTGCCAGAGAACTTATGTTCTTTGGCATGCATTTGGTCACGGAATACTTGTTGTCTGTTCGGCCAGCCGAGGTCTTTACACCAAAGGCAAACATCTGGCCACAGAGAACATGTTTTTTTCATTGGTCACCACACGTCCGACGACGAACAGCACGCGTCCGGCCACAGATTATGTGTTTCCTTTTTGGCCAGCTGAGGTCGGAAGACGAACTGCAAGCGACTGGCCACGGGGGCCGCGTTGTCTGTTTGGCTTCTTTAGGTCCCCAGATGAACGGCGAGCATCTGCCCACGGAGTACACGCTTTCTCCATGGCCACCATACGTCTGATGACGAACAAAGAGCGTCTGGCCACGCATTAATCGTTTCCCATTTGGCCACCGGAAGGCGGAACACGAACGGCAACAGTCTGGGCACGAATTACTTCCTTCCTGTTTGGCCAACAAAGGTCCGAAGACGAACGACAAGCATCTGGCCGCGGAATACTCGTTTCCTCTGCGGCCAACCATGTAGGAAAGATCTCCGGACAGAGAAGTGCGCGTGCGTACGTGACGACCTCTGAAAGGAGGGGTCGCGGTGGGCGGGAAATACAATGGTGCGGGGGAACGGGCCGCTTGTGCGCGGGGACTCTATGGCATGCAGCAGCATGGTATGTAGCTTCGCGAGGGCCTGGCGGTGGCAGTAACCTGTACGGCGAAACTCCCTTTCTGTGAGTCAGCTAATGAAGGCCATTATAGGCAGAAAAATCTCTCCTTTAGTTTATAAGCTCCGATAAAGCAGGTAGGGCTGCTGACATGAGACTTGCTTTAACTGAAATGTTAGTGTGTGGGATGCTAAATTCAACTTCAAAAATTTTTTTCGCGCCGAAGCTTGCTTAAACAAAAGGTATACCTAAATGCTACATTACATCACACGAGGGTATTAAGTTAGCGCCGCAAAGGCGACGTCGGGGCATTCTTTAAAATAAACGAAAAAAAAAAACGGCAGCTGTTGCAATTGATCTAACTAGCATTCGTGTGGTGTTTGGAAGCACCGTGACACTCTGGTTACTTTAGGCGTTATGCCCATGAATAAAAGCAAAAAAAGGCAATGAGCATGTAGAGAAGTCATTAATTTTCTTTTTCCCAGCCTACCAAGCACATGAATATGCTCCTAGCATACAGCTAAATGCCCGTGATACACGTGGCGCTACTGATTCACATCAGCCTTCATTTGAGACATGTGCTGTGTTAATAAATATTACTAAATTTGCGGTCGTAATAACAACATACCCCTTAGCCCTGCTATGCATGACTACATACTTCCCTGTGCCACAATGTCTGTGACCCAGCTACTTCGCCGAAAACACAATGTTTCGTCATTGGTGAGTGGAACATCCTTGACGCTTCATTTCAGTCATATTTCCTATAGAGTTCAGTACCTGGACAAAAAAAAAGAACCCTTCGAGGATTCGAAATATGTGTTTTAGGATAGCTACAGGCTTTGCTGAGGTTTTACGCTCTAATGTGTATTTATATGAAACGCGAATGCTCTGCAACGACGCGAGTTATTCATCAAAAGTTGTGGGAACCACGGAAGTTGCGAAGCCCTATATTTCTGGCTCCCAGCCATAAGAACTCTCCTGACATGCACAGAGGATAATACAAGCGTTACGAGGTTTGCACGCAGGTTGTTGAATCCAATCTATGCATACGACGATTGTGAATCATCTTAATAGTACAAAATCACGTGCTGGGCGCGTCCTGAATTTGGAAGTAATGTATTCCGTGGGTGTGATGAAACGCGTATGCGTGTTATAACATGGATATTTAAGGGAACGTTACGCGCTGTTTCCTACAACGTCATAGCATGCTTTCAGTTGTCGCTTTAATAATCTTGTCCATGTCGTTACCACAAACATATTCTCACACAGGCAACGTATGTATCACAGCTTTTTTTTTTTCAAAGTAGCGAATCTAGCGCATTTGAACGCTTTCTTCATGATTTTGAGTGCCGCCACTTTTACGCAGCCGAGGTGATCAATCTGTCTCCAAAATGAATTATTACGAGAGCATTACGAAGAATTACTTCCGTACAATTTCCTTGGGAGGCTATCAGTTGGCCAAGTACTTCAATAGTATATTCAATATCGTCAGCGACAAGCCATCTATAAAGTGAACAACACACCAGTGGAGGTTACTAGTGACACCGCTGAAGGAAGATCCGGCATGAGGTCGCGTCTTGCCTAAACACAAAAATGTTTGCCCCTACGCCTCCGTCACCCCCCATCAGGTTTCTCCCACATGCGCTCTACTGTTGCACCGGTCGCTTCCTATTTTTTCACGAACATTTCCGACCTAGCGGACCTTTGTGGTTACTAAAACGCTTTTTAGCTACTTCTATGGATTTTCCCTTACTCGAAAGATAGAAAAAAGAAGCGCAGGTTCTGTGCGGGACTATATGCTTGTTTAAAACTTAGGCAGGAAGTGAAGGTCTACTGTCACCCGCCGCGATGGCTCAGTGGCTAAGGCGTTGCGCTGCTGAGCACGAGGTCATGGGTTCGATTCCCGGCCACGGCGGCCGCTTTTCTGCTGGGGCGAAAAGCAAAAATGCCCGTGTGTACGAGATTTCGGCGCACGTTAAAGATCCCCAGGTGGTCAAATTTAATCCGGAGCCCTCCACTACGGTGTGAATCCCGCTTGAAGCGGGATTCACACGACGGAGAAACTCTCTCACGGAGGCGGACGGATATGTGACGTCAACAGCACGTGACCGGATTATCCGGCCTGGCGGCGCATCCACACGTGCGGAGCTACGAGGAGTGACTAGCAGACGACAGCGCCGAGGAACAGGTTCCATTCCCCGCCGAGGGCCACCGCCGTCGAGCGAAAACATACGAGGCATTTTCTTTCGCGGAGCCACCGCGGGCTATCCCCACAGAGGGGCGGAGCCTAAAACCGGTCACGTGAGCGGCTCCCGCGGGCCAAAAAGAGAGGGGTTCTCCGTCGTGTGAATCCCGCTTCACCGCCTGCGTTGCGTCGGCGCGTTAAACCCTACAATCGATAAATCGAAAGTCTACTGTCGGCTCAAACGTCAGGCTGAGTGTAACTGAGGAAAGAGGAGGGTAGGAGAGGGAGGATAAGGGCCCTTAGCGAAAAGTATACGTTTTTGAAATACCTACGAGTATGCTTATGCATTTAAATATGCTTTGTATTCGTACATGTATTTCAAGTGCATTAAAGTTCATTTTCTTAATTGTTTAGTAAATATTGAAAATACATTATTAAAAAAGCGGAAAAAATACAGTGCTTTTAAAGTACCCTACAAATAGATTAGGAATGCACTGAACCTCATAAATGTCGCCTTAAAGCATTCAGAATATATTGAAAATTTATTTCTTCCCGCCGAACGATCTAGGTCCAATGCACTGTAAATATTGAAAAATCGCTTACCTAACTACATTAGAGCAGCACTATGAGTATACTTCTAAAAGTGTGCTGAAGCATAGAAATATACTCCGAATATATCGAAATATATTTTGAAATGCATTGTAGGTTTGTGGAACGAACATGGTAGAGATACACTCTCAATGCAGTAAAAATATTTATTGAAAATACACTTTTAAATGTATTAAAAAGCTATGCCGAAATACATTTCGAGTACACTAGAGGCACTGCTTCAGTTGACTGAATCGTAAGATTCACGTAAAGCATATCTTAAGTGCCGGATAAAATACATCTCAAATGAATAAACATACTGAGAATTTCTCCTCGATGTTACTTATAATAAAGAAACTGAGGAGAGATACTTTCACTTACTGCGCTGTCTAAGGCAGGCATACCTATAAGCTCTCTGTATTAGAGAGAACTCGGCGTACAATATGTAAGCGGCGGTGTTCCAACGTAATCGGCAAAGCAAAACATCTAATTCAACGAGTACATATATGTATGAAAACACCTTGCACTTTGCCAGCGTTGTTACGACGGTATCGCTGTGGAGGCTTTGAAAATTTTCTATTTCTAAAAAATATCGGCCTTAGATGGACAACGCCGGCTATGCTTGCGAGGGCGAGCAGCTCGGCGCCTCTCACTGCGGCTCACTACCTCCTCCTTTGTGCCCGGTACTTGCGGGGAGTGGCGCACCCCTCTTTCACGTTTTGTCTGCCCTCTCTGCGTTTCTTTTGCCTGTCTTGTGGTGTTTACAAGTTTTCGGACTCCTCAACGCGCGGTCGTCTTGCGGACGAAGCCTCTGCTTGGACGGCGCGTTGCAGCGGCGTTTTTATCACGATTGCCGTATAGCCAAGGTAAGCACGATTTACCAGCTATTTTCGCGTACGGTGTCGCACAACAATTAATCGATGTATGTTTGCCTTGCAATCAAAGTGTGTTAACGCCTTTTTTGAAATCCGCAAATCCGCACGCGGTTGTTAAGCTTACCTTTACCTGCGAGCAAGATTTCCTACCGTAACTACTCCTCGTAAGGGAATGTACTCACAAATCAACGACAGCAAGAAGACGTAAAAAAAGGATTTTAGTGCTACGCTTTTTGCGCCTAATTTTTAGCTCGGGTCTTGCTGAGTGGCCGGGGGACTGTTGCTACGAGTTTTTCTGTAGATAGAGTTATTCCATTGTGAGCTTATTTAGGACTAACACTTGCAGTAAACACATAACAGCCAGGAACGTTTTTAGCACAGCCTTCACAGAAAGTCCGCCGTCCATGTTTACGCGTTTGAGAAATTTGCGAAGTGTATTCATGCTGAGCACGAGGTCACGGGTTCGATTCCCGGCCGCGGCGGCCGCTTTTCTGATGGAGGCGAAAAGGAAAAACGCCCGTGTGTACGAGATTTCGACGCACGTTGAAGACCCCCATGTGGTCGAAATTAATCCGGAGCCTTCCGTCGGAGCGTTAAACCCTACAAACAGAGTGTGAAAGGGGAAGAGGTTCCCGCCTGCACTACATAAGTATCGCACCCTACAAACAATCAAATCAGTGTATTCACGGACGCAGCTTTTTTTCTGTTCGCAGCAGCCGCTCACAGCATCGTATGTTCACAGCAGCCGCCGTACGGGGAAGGAACCCAGTTTGTGGCATACATGCATCCGATTAATGCGCATGCCCGGGCCATACGTCGAGAAGCCGGGTAGCCTTCGCGATTTTTGTCCGTCGCATGTCGCCATTGTGTCAACTAAATCCATGAAAGAGTTTGTGCCGTCTGTTTGGAAGTGACCAAAAGTGTTAAAAGCCACACACGTAACCTTCGGTGCAAGTGGCTGTAGCGACACTAAGTGCTTCATGCCCAGGGACTTAAAATGATTTGTCCATCTAAGACAAACTGTATGAGAGTCGCCGCTAAGTTACAATCAGTTTCCGTTCCCAGAACCAAGAACCAGCCAAGGAAGGACGGAGAAGGAAGGGGGGATGCGAGGGGGGCAACCAGTTCCCCGCACGAGACCCCTCGGTTCCCAGAACGGGTCCCCCGGCCGGGTTCGTCTCTTTTTGTTCCTTTGATCGCTCCCCCAAAACTTCGTGAAACTTCAGGACGTTCCACCCTTCCTCTTTTGTGTTTCCTTGCAACTTTTCCCCTGCTTGCTGTATTCATTTTGTCGCGCATTCACGAACACGTGTGCGCGTTTCGAGGGGCTCTTAGGCCACTCGTGGTCGAGGGAGAATTTCAAAAACAAAAAAAAAAAATGTGCCAAAGGCAACGCAAAGCAGCAAGTTACAGCCACGTTACCGGTCCATATCACACGGCGGAAGTTTTACCGCCACGTGCAAACAGCCTTCATCCTTCGCGTGGCCTGTGATATGAGCGATAGTGTTTTCATTACGATAACCCCTTCAAATTTCATGTACTTATTGGTGTTTTCCTGTTTATGTGGCATAAACTGAGTTGAAGTTCTAGCGTGTGTTTCGTCTTCTCTGTAGCTTTGTCCCTGTCTTAATGTTCGCTAGTACGATGAATTCCTTAGTCAGTAACCAACTCGCCCAACTTAGCGCTTTAGTAGAAAGGAGAGAAGCTACAGACACCAGGCGTGGAACGCACAAAAGGCCACAAACACATGCAGTGATTCCCTTCTTGCATGGCCTCACGCACAACCTTAAGATTGCGGCCAGGCAAGAGAGAGAGAGAAACAACCTTTATTAGAGCCTGCTGTGAAGACGCGGCTAGTACGTCGCAATAGCTGAGCCCCTGCCAGGCCTGCTCACACAACCTCCGTGGAGGCGGGCGCTTGCAGGCCGTTGGCGTTCGAGGCCAGCCATTGCCAGCTGGACAGCCTGGAGTTGGTCTTCGTAGTTTCCATTCTTCATGGCGTCCATGAATCTTGGCGGAATTGTAGTGTTTCTGGCTTCCTTGCGGGTGATTTCACAATCCCATAGGATATGGGCCAGGGTGGCTCTCTCTCTGTTGCATAGTGTACACATATCACTAACATACACCTCTGGGCAGATGTGTTTGGCTACCACTGGAGTCATTAATGAACAAGTCTGTAATTGTCTATAAATCACTGCTTCTTGTCTAGTTAGGTTAGGGTGTGGTGGTGGGAAAGTTCGGCGATTGATGCGGTACCACTCGAGAATGTCCTCTATATGCAGTGAGTGGCTCCGTTTCTTCGGGCACTTGCGTCGCAAATCGGGGGCTTGGACTCTCAGGAGCGCCGCGGCTGGTGAGCGCGTGCGCTGCCCGGTCCGCCTCCTCATTGCGGTTGCCGTGTCCATCGCGTGAGTCCAGTGGACCCACGTGTGCCGGAAACCATCTTAAAGTCACTGGTGTCGTTCTGGGGGGTAGGGGCCCCGCACACCCTCACAACACTGGGGGAGACACAGTTTGTAGCGTAATGCATGATCGCCGTCTTCGAGTCACTAAGCACAGTGGTGCATCTTGGATTGGTGATTGCAAGTGCAATGGCCATTTCTCGGCGTGGTGTGCGCTTCTGGCTTTCATGCTGCTCGCAGTGTATACGTCACCAGAGACGGCGGCTATTACAACTGCGACGTACCGCGTTTGGTCGGTCCGGGTATTGGGCTACATCGACGTAGAAAGCGCCCTTATCCGTGGCGTGCGTTGCTGTGAGTGTCTTTGCTCTTGCGGAGCCTCCTTTCCTGGTTGTGTTCTGGGTTCATGTGCCGGGGAACTGGAGGCACGTGGAGGCTGTGCAGCAGATCTTGTGGGAGCGATGTTGGGACCTTGTTGTCCTGCATCTCCTGTCTTCGGAGGCCGAGTCGTCGTAGGATGTAGCATCCCGTTCTTGTTTGTGACAATCTTTCAAGCTGCGCCTGTACGTTGGGCCTCAGCTATTTCGTCCAGCGTGTTGTGGACGCCAGTTCGAAAAGCCTGTCCGTATTGGTGTGCACGTATAGTCCAAGTGCTGCCTTGTATGTCCTGCGGATGATGGCATCAATCTTCTGTCGTTCGGCTGCTTTCCAATTATGGAATGCCGCGACGTAGGCAATGTGGCTTATCGCGAAAGATTGTACAAGTCGGAGGAGGCTCGTCTCTTTCATGCCCGCGTGGCGGTTGGAAACTCTTCGGATGAGTCGGGTAGCTGCAGACACCTTAGCGTCCAGCTTGCTGATGGTGAGACCATTTTGCCTGAGCGCGTCTAGGTGGAGGCCAAGGACACGCAGGGTTTTGACGTGCGGGATTGTAGTTCCGTCCTTCGTCCGAAGGGTGATGCTTGGGGTGGTAGAGGTACTTGTGCGTCTTCCACGAGGTGGTAGGATGAGCAGCTCCGACTTTGTAGGAGAGCAGATTAGTCCTGTTCCCTGCAGTTGGTCCTCTATTACCTCGATCGCTTGCTGTAACGTGGTCTCAATGTGGCCGTCGCTGCCTCCCGTCATCCACAGGGTAATGTCGTCAGCGTAGATGGTGTGCTTGACGTCCGGAAGGTTGGCGAGCTTGTTGGCCACATCGAACATTACCAAGTTGAATAGCATGGGAGATATCACCGACCCCTGTGGCGTCCCAGTGCTGCCCAGTGATTTTGGTGGGGAGTTGTATGTCCCCAACATTGATCGTTGTCGATCGGTCGGTTAGGAAGTCTTTGATGTATGTAAAGGTTCTCTGTCCCATATTGAGGCGGGATACTTGCTTGAGAATGGCCGAGTGATGGATTCGGTCGAATGCACTCTGTAGATCTAGGCCCAGAACCGCTCTATTGTCAAGGGAGTGAGTTGTCTGGTCTATTACTTCATGTTTGAGTAGCAGCATGGCGTCTTGGGTGCTTAGCTTTGCTCGGAAGCCAAGGATCGTGTTCGGATATAGCTCCTCGCTTTCCAGGTATGATTGCCACCGGTTGAGCAGTACATGCTCAAGGATTTTGCCTACGCAAGATGTGAGTGAGATCGGGCGTAAATTGTCGATATGGGGAGGCTTGCCCGGCTTAGGGATAAGTACCGTTTTCGCCTCCTTCCATCGTTTGGGTAGTCGACCGTAGCGCCAGCACTCGTTGTAGAAACGTGTGAGGGCGGAGATGGCCGCGTCATTCAAGTTGCGAAGAGCTTTGTTTGTCGTTCTGTCGGGTCCTGCCGCCGATCTACAGTTGACCGTCTGCAGCACTGCCTTAACCTCCCATTCCTCAATGTCTCTATCGAGGTGGGTATTGACCGCACCTGTATAGCTTGGGAGGGGTTCAGGGGGGGTGGAGGGCAGGTATCTTTCGTTCAGGCGTCGACGGACTTCGAGCCCGCCAAGTTCTTGCTGGGCTTTGTGAAGGGTGCGGGCAAGGGCGTGGCGTTGCGTTCCCTTAGCTTTGGTTTCGTCTAGCAGGTGGCGGAGGAGCTGCCAGGTGCGACTCTTATGCATCTGTCCGTCAGCTTCTTGGCATACCGCATGCCATTGTTGGCGGACGAGGACAGCGCAGTGCTTCTCTATCTCTCGATTAAGGAACGCCACTTTCTTGCGGAGCTTCCGGTTGTGCCTTTGTTTCTTCCATCTATTCTGTATGGATTTCCTTGCTTCGAGGAGATGTGCGAGTCGGCTGTCGGCTTGGGGAGTGGAGTCGTCTAGCTCGACTTCGGTAGTGGCTGCTTGGGTTGCCTCGTTGAGGGCTTGCGTCCATTTCTCGATTGTCTTCTATGTGCTCTGGGATCTCTTCCAGAGCCCTGCGATAGGCATTCCAGTCTGTTATGCCTTGTGTTTAGGTGTTGTCGCCTTAGATCGTAGCGGTATGGTGATTTCCAAGATGCAGTGGTCACTGCCGAGAGTTTCGCCGGTATTTTGCCAATCGTATCCCCGCCTCATTGCCGGCCGTTTTGCAGAAGGTGAGATCGGGTTTGTATCACGTTTGTACGGACGAGCCGAGACGAGTGTTTTTCTGGCAGGATCGTTGAGCAGTTGGTAACCGGCGTCCATGGCAGTTCTCGAGCAGGCTGCGACCTTTGGCGTTTGTCTTGGGTATCCCAGTCTGTGTGGGGGCGCGTTGAAGTCGCCACACAGAAGTGGCTGTGCTGCCTTTGGCTAGTTGGTTCGTCTTGTGTATAAGGGTTCTGAATTTTCTGTTGGTAGTGCTTGGGTTGCTATATATGTTGACTACGAAGGTGCTCTCCTTCTTCCTTCTGCAGTGACGATTTCCACTGCACAGTGTTCGATGGCGCTGTGTTATTTAGAAGTGCGTGTTCAATGTAAGTGATTCCCTTCCTCACCAGAGTGCACACTCCTTGGCCGGCTCCTTTCCCGACGGTTCTTGCGCTAGGTGGGCTGGCGTGGGAGCGGTATCCCGGCAGGGTTGGGGGGGGTTTCACTATGCGTCTCCTGTAGTAGGATGACATCCGGTTGGCGAGGGAGTTGTCTGATGTATTGTTGTAGCGAGGCTCGCTTGCGTTGAAATCCGTTTGAGTTCCACTGCCAGACCACTAGTTCTCGGTTAGGGGCTAATGCTGCTCTGGCCATGTTGGGCGTTGGTTAGATTGCAGGTGGTGCGATCCAGGGCCGAGTCTTGCGATGGCCGCTTGCTTTGCACTAGTGTTTCTTGTATTGCCTGGATGCTATTCTGCGTGGCTTGACACGTCTGTTCAAGTTTCGTGAGGCGGGCGTTGATGTTCGCCGTGGTAGCTTCGAGTGCTGCTAGGCGTCTGTTGGTTGATTCTTCATGTCTATTGAAGCGCTCTTCGAGTCGTTGGAGGGCCGTCTTCCGCTTGTTGTCTTTAGGTGCATCAGTGGCCCGCCTTTTGACTTGGGTTCAGGCTCGTCCGTTACCGATTCCTCCTCTGCCATCTCTTCGGCGGGTGCTTCTTGCGCGGATGGTTGTGGTCGTTGTTGGAGAGCAATCAATTGGTCCAGCTTTCTGTTCATTTCGATGATACGTGCGTCCTGCTCGGCGACTCGTTGTTTCAATCGTTCGTTTTCAGTCCGTAGTACAATCATTTCTCTCTTCCCGGGACCGTATCAGAGTTATGTTTTTCACTAACGCGCAGACGGCGTGGTATACCAGCACTGCGCATTGGTCAAAATGTTTGTGCTATTTCGTGATGCTTCAGCCAGCGGCTAAAGTCGGAGCCAGTTTCTCGTGAAAGCGGTTGACGGGTGATGGCGCGAAATGTTTTTGAGTGTATTACATAAAGAAAGATTCATAAAAGGTCGCTATAGCAGCGATTTCTGCCCTATGGGGCAAAGCTTCGTTGCGCACTGGTCGCAACCCTATTAGCCGCACTTTTGAGCCTAACTTTGTATGGGTTGCATTGCTTGTTTTATTGTGAGTTTCATTGCGCCTGTAGGCGCAGTGAAACATCATAACAATTTTATAGGCACCCTCGTGTTTATTTTTTTCCCTCACGCTTCCTGCCTGGTCGTGTGCACGCAGGTGATTTTCTATTTATTCGCCGATGTATTTTTCTTCCAGTTTGGACGGCTGGTTGACAGGTCTATTTCGTTCACACTTTCGCCGCGCCATCTCTATAGAGGGCCTGTATCGCCCAAGCTGTTCTGCCGCGCACTTATTTTAGACTAATAAACGGAAACAACTTATTGCAGGAATTATTTAAATGAAAATCGTGCGGATCGCACGCTATATATATGGGGGTTCGAACCCCCTCGATGTCTACGCTGATTTGACGCTGTTTGTGACGCCAAATTTCGACGTCATTCGATGCTTGATGCAGCGTGACGTTAGTGAGCTCTTACATCGCGGACGCTTGCAAACCGAATTGGTCCCGTTCCTCGTAGTGCTCGTGGTTCGCCAGCAACATGGGCACACATGCCAACCGTGCTTCATGGTCGCGCTGCGACGCTCCATCTCGTCCGAAGCTGGTGCGCGCTCTGCGTTATTTCTGTCGCAGCTGGCGTCTGCTTCGGGCTTATTACAGTGCCCTTGGTTGCGTTGCTACGCGACCTGACGCCTTTTGAGCATCTGCCGACACCGAGGCCCGATGTTCGCGCGGCGTGCGCTCATATTGCTCATATTTCGCGCTGCAGTCCGCCCATGCAGATGCCGTATCTGCCCTTCCCCTCTGCGCGCCGTACCGCGCAGGCAGACACGGTTGGTGCCGAGGCGGGAACGGCGATGCTTTTGCGGCTACCGCTGAAGCCGCAAAATCAAGTTCAAGCCTGTGTGAGATCTGTATGTATTCAGCTCAGTAAATCAGTAAATCAGCTCAACAAGGCGCATGCTGCGACGTGGGACGAAATAAATTGGCGAAGATGTCTAATTGGGACAACATGTATTTTCGGTGTCTAAAAACGCGAACCACATGGTAAATAGGGCAACAAAAACAATAAAGCTCTCCTCCTCCAGAGGCCAGTTTTCCTGCGCACGCAGTTCCAATTTCGTGTCTGCTTCTGTTAGTTTTTGTGGAGTTCGCGGCGTGACCGATAGAGCGCAAGTTGCATCAGCTTCGCGAGAGCTGAAGGAAACGACGCGCGACCGTCAAGCTGCCACCTTTTTTATTGAAAGTTAATACGCGTGGAAGCGCCGTTGTACGATAGTGCGCCCGTACAAACGCGGACAGAAGTGCGGGCGGTGCCCTTCGGGGAGTCACGGCGTCTTTGCGCAGGCATACGTTCTGCACATGGCGCCATCCGGTGGCCGTTTACTACTCAACAGTTTTCACAGCACAATACATACAGGGGGTGATCGATTTGTCTACATTGCTATGCCTTCCGCGTTGAATAACACGCAGTTGTACTGCTTTTCGTTGCGGTGAATTTTCGGGAATCTGCAAGAGGTGGGTGACCTTAGACCCCAGGACGTCGACCTCAACCTTAAATTCACCCCACCCTCATTGTAAGAGTTGAAATTCAGTTAAAGTTATGGGGCCGTGGTTTGTTGGGTGAGTGAGGCCGGATAATTTGGGGGCATGAGTCTGAGTTTATGTGAAGTCGCGGCAGGCGTGAGGTGCTGAGGCTTCAGTGGAAAAAAATGAGGTGGGCGGTGTATTGTTGTGCGCGGATACATTTCAGTCATTTGTTTGCGTTTGTCATTGTGCTTGGTAAAACTGAGTTCATTAAGTGTGGTCGAAATTTTTGTGAAAGAATATAATATATTCTACTATAAAATTTCTAGTAACTTACGACTTCCGATATGTCATAGATTAACGTTTCCTATAAAGCTGCTAGTACTTATTAGTTCCGCTGTAATATGGCGTACAATTTGCTGCTGTGCTCAACACCAGTGTCGCAACTCTTCAATGCTGTGGAACGCGTGAAAACTTTTAAGATAAAATTTTTGAGTGAGCATTTGCTTTTCAGTTTACGTGGTAAATGTTAGCACATGTTACTGTCCGTAAAGTTTCCGTTTCACGTGAATGAAGTGGATTACGTCTTCGAAGCAAATCATGATATAACCTATTTGTGATCACCAAACGCACCTGATGTTTTGTATAGGGACCGGCGGCCGTTGTATGGCACCACCGTCGTTTCAGTGAACAGCGCCGCCCGTGGCGAACCGCTCGTCAGTGGAATGCCGGTGGCGGTCAGCGCAGCGTAGTTGTGCATGGCTTTCTGTCGTTTTTCTGCGGTGCGGCTTGCAAAGCGAACGTAACCCCACGTGCATTTTTCAGATCGGTAAATCTTGAGTGTGCATGTGACGTTTACGAGGCATGCCATGTGCGTTATTTACGCCCATACTCAGTATTTACAAATAGCAGACGACGCTCAATGCGCCAAGCTGGAAGTAAAGCTGGAAGTGAAAGTTCGTTGCTTCATGCAATTTTTTGATGCCTGCATGCAGTTTCGCGTATCGAGGAGTATACTGCAGCTAAATGCTCCCACAAAGCCGGTGTGTGCAACCGATCTAGGAATGCTGCGGCGCTGGCCTTTGGCAGTTGATGACGAAACGGCGCCGACGTCGTGCACAAGCGAAAGACAAAGTTGGAGGGTGTCTTCGAAGATTTACCTCAAAACAAATTGTGACGGACGACGCTTCCGTATCTTCATTACCTACGGCTGAAACGTGTTTAATTTCACAGAAATGCTCTTACTACAGTCATCGGGAATCGTTGATAGAATAAATACCGCATGATAGTAGAATGTTATTGCTTTTTGTGGAGAAGCATTGCTTTACAAGAATTGCAATGGTTGCTGGCTAGTTGGTAAATGGTTTTTCAAAAACCAATTCCTGCGTGGCTGAAGGACGCAAGACAGGAGGGTGCCCGAAACCTGTACTCAGCTTCACAACTGAATGCTGCGGTCGGTTTACAAGCTGCCACCTACGCTTGAAAAATCATGCACACCTCCGTCTAACGACGATGATGGTTTATCGCAAAGCTCTATCGTATGGGTTTCCTTGGTTGCCTTCTGGATTTAAACTTTGACTAGTTAAGCGTCGAATTTGACCAGCACGCAGTTTGGTCTTTTGATCGCAGCGTCTTTGACTTTGACCATTTCCCATTCGATTTCGCACGAAGAAAGCTTTGTGTTCAACCATCATAATCATTAGATGGAGGGCTAGATGATTTTGCTGTTTAATTTTGAACTTCCATGCCCCCTCTCCAAATCTAAACTTTTTCCAGCGTGTCGGAAATGTGTCTGTGGTGGAGGACTCGGGCTCATGCACCCTTATTTGAGGCAACTAATCGCGCGTTTTTGGTGTCTTCACCAGGCATTACACGATTTTTTAGGTACTCTGTAAAGAATACTTAAGCATTAAAAAAACACCGGCTGACGTTAACACTGCCACATTTTTTAACTATCGGTGCCAGCCTTTATTCTACGCAGGTGGTAAAACGGGAAGGGGAGGAGGGATGGTTTGTAGCTTGGGCTGTTGAGTTGGTGAATAACTTTGGCTCTTGATAAAATGACCACCACAAACGTGGGATTTCCACTTCGGCTTTCAGGCTCCCATGCTGTCACAGTGTCGCTCACCAAAACCGAAGGGACAAAGCTCACGGTTACAGAACGTGTAAACTACCGCAACATTTCTACGGCTACACGGCCTTTCTATTTAAAGCACACGTATCGAGGTACCCGAGCGCTAAGGCTGGCGTGGAAAGCGTAGTCATTGAAACCAGTGAAGATAATTTAAAGTGGTAGAAATTAATTCTAATATTGCTAATAGTTTTATTCCTACTCAGATCGCGCGGAGCCAGGCGCAGAGCGCTGCAAAAAGCGCTCCTGTCAATGTAGCCCTTCCCCAACCTAACAAGCATCCGATAAGTTTGCGTAGCCGTGAGTGCATTTAAGAAGAAAATAATACTAATAATAGTAGTTTTATTCGTACTCAGAACGGGTGGAGCCAAGCGCAGATCGGTGCAAAAAGCGCTCATGCCATTGCAGCCGATACCCAACTTTAGACGCGCCCGACAAGTTTACGTAGTCATTACTGCATCTAAGAACCCAACACATCTGTTTAGACTTCGTTTCATCTCACATGTCTGCTCACAACGCCACCAAAACATACAAAGCACCGAAGCAAACACGACAAAGGAGGCTGTGTAGTCCAATGCACCGGCTCATTCCACTGACGAGGGGAGCGCCGAGTGGTGGCGCCACCCGTCCAGCTGCCCGGTCCCTATAGATGAGCGCAGAAAATGCGCAGAGGCAGTGAAAAGGCAAGACACAAGTTCGTCATCTCGTTTTCTTTTTGGTTTTCACCGTCCTTGTCCATTTTTGCGCTCTTTTGTACGACAATGCCAAGTATAGTGCAATGGGTCACGTGATATCAGGTCGAGTTTGAAGTGAGGTTGGGGTGACGTTAATAATTCTCAACTGGCGTTCAAGTGGCGTTATACCTAAACATACCTTAACCTTATTAGTGAGCTTGAGCCTGAGGTCATGTCGAGTTCGAGCTCAGGCCATTTGCCCGTCTCTTCTTTAGGGCGCATCGGATGTGCGGCGCGTAACAGCCGTCGTCCTTCGGGAACCTCGGAAAGCATATAGGGACCAGACTTGTTCTGAGATTACGGAGATTTCAAAAAAGGAAAGCACGGTGAAACAACAAGCTGTTCTTCACGCAAACGTTAAGGTATGATTTCGGACAGAGGCGAAGTATACGGCTGCGCCCATCTTTGCCATATGCAGAAGAAAAGCTCGGCTCGGCTGCTCGCATTTCTGGCATCCCATGCGTTGCTTACGCGACCCTTCCGCTGAGGATGCGTGCGAGCCGCGGCCGCGTCGTTCTGGCGTGGCCGGAGGGGTGTTCTCACGTTTGTGCATCTTCCCAGGGAAGATGATGGGAATCCCATCTCGTATGATCTCGAGCTTGACCACTACGCGCCTTCTCCGCCATCGGATAGCGGCGCGCTTTTCTGCACCCGTACAACGCAACTTCGCACAATCGCGGCGGTAGCCTCCGTGCCGCGGGAGAGTGAGGCTGCAGGGCGGCCGTTGTACGCGACGCGTGAAGCCCTCCGTCTCGAGACCTCTTCCCTCCTTGCAGCCCCCGTTCTTTTTCTTGCCGCACGCGCCCTTGCATAACGGCGGTCTCCGCTCTACGGTAGCAGCGCTCGTCGGCCTAGCGGTATTCAGTGTTGCCGCTGGCTCGGCCCAGACGCGTGTGTTCCGCGCGCTGTTCTCGGCCAGTGTAACGCGACAGCTGTGCAGCCGGCCACACGGCCCTAATCACAACCTTCGGAGGGAAGAAGTGTCGCATTTCTCGTGGTTGCGCTTCGCTTGCTACTAGTGTTCTTGCGTGTCCCTGTTATCGGATTCCTGTGTGTACAGTGCAGGCCGCGTACTCTGCTTTTCCTGCCTTCTCTTTCCCGGCAAGTGCGAGGTTACAGGAGCGGGAGCTCCAGGACGTTATCCTCGGATCGGAAAGGGAGAGCGGCAACCGTCGTTTGTGCGCGTTTCGACGGGAGCTCTGCCGGTGTCGATAATTGTTAACAGATACCCGTGTTGACTGGTATCACCGGGACCGCCTGACCGCGGGGGCTGTGTGGTGGAAGCGCGGTGTCTCTTCGTGCGCGGTGCCCCGCCTTCCCAGCCATGGGCCTGGTGAGCGGCAAAACTCAGTGCTGCGAACACTGTTCCAGGAACGGAGGTGTGGGCGCGACTGGAGGCGGAGCCGTCATCGTGGGCTGTCCAAAGTTCGGGCGAAGAATGGACTACCTCCGGGACCCCAGGGTCTGCAAGGTGAGCCGCGCTTCTTAATCGGTCCTCCTCCCCCTCCTTCTCCACCATGCGCGCCGAGAATTGTTCTAGTTACTCCGAAGACAAGAAACAATAGGGCCCACTGGTGTACTCGTTAGCTGGAAATACGTAATTTACAGAAGTTAAAATTACTGTACTGCAGAAGGTGCTGCACTTACACCTTAAAAAGGCCACTTGCTAGTATCATAAATGAAGTCAACTGGAAGAAGTGACTGCTGGGCTAGTTGGTATTGGATTTGGAACATCTTCATGGTACCGCACTTACACACGGACACTAAGAAAGGAGACGGCGAACCACAGCGCTGTGGTTTGTCGTCTATTTTCTTAGTGTCCGTGTGTAAGTGCGGTACCATCAAGATGAAGTCAATTGGTCGAACGGTATTTGAAAAAAAAAGGGGGGGGGGAATCAAAAGTACAAGAAATGCGACATTATGAAGGCGAACTTACGAAATCAGAATAATATGAAACTTATACACCCCCTACCCCTCCAAAAAAAACACAAAAATAAAAAAGAAATCCGGAAAATAGCCACTGAAATACAGATAAAGAAATCACGAACGCGCACCAACCGTGTAACGCCCTATATTTGCACAAGAATCCTTGATGGACGGAGTTAACACTCTTAATCGTTATAATAGCGTAAATGGAGATAATTTGGTCGAAGGGGGTTTCTAAAAACAAAAAAAAAAATATTGCTACGGACGTAACAAAAGGGGAAGGCTTTATTCACAAGATCTGCAGGCCAGTCGTGAGGCGGAAACGGGGACAGTTCAGCAGTCAGCCGGTAGCACGCACGTTCCTCGTCTTCCGCTTCTTGCCAGTCGACGACACATTTCACTGTTCCCCCGTACATACGCTATGCGGGCGATTGGCCAATCACCATTGCTTGTAGCTCGTACTGCAACATCGTAAAAAGATAGCAAATATTTAAAAATTATAAGAGTGAACTTACGAAATAAAAAATATGAATCGTGTACAGCCTGTAAAAGGCTTGTCTATAACACAGCTTTCGTACTCTCAGCCTTATCCTGCCCCGCCGGTGCGGGATTTGAATAAAACTACTGCGGAATTCTGAGTCTTAGCCCTTCGCTTTTGCTCCGACATGTTTGGAACGAGTATGTTTCGGCAGTTTTCGGATGTGACTGGTTGAAGTTGAAATCGCGTTATAGACAAGCGTTTTAACGACTGTACATCTCCCCCACAAAGCGTAGACAAAAATAAGAAAGGCTAGAAAAGAACATCGAAAACACGAATAAAGAACGAAGACGGACAAACCGTGAACTAACCGTCCATCTACGAAAAAATACATAGTCGGCGACTTCGTTAAAACACTTAATCGCTGTTCATCTATGGTGAAAAGAAATTTAGGAAAACTTTAAAACAATAAAAAACAACCAAACTTCATTGGCTACTCATAACCAGATCTGGTTGTAAAGAAATCGCAATAAAGACAAGTGGCGCAAGAACGCTACGCATTAATGCACAAATATCTGAATTTCGGCAGATTTTTTTCATATGCAAAACACTGTAAACTTTTAGTGTTTTACGGGTTGTCGAATAGTATTCCATCCACTAATATTGCAATAACACGGAATAAGACTGCGCTTGTCTTCGTGTCATCTTTTTCTGTGTCCCCGTATCGAGTGCGCAAAAATTACCGTTAAGACACAAGTATTGCACCGCACCGCGCGAAGCATTCAGCTACCAGTAGGGCGTAAAATTATCTCGGGGTACGCGAAACTTTACATCGGTTTGCGGCCTCCTCGGCTGTGATGCTGGTCGCGCCTTCGGGTTAGTCTAGTACAGCTCTTTATCGTGAGCCAAAATCTCGTGCACACTTTTCACCACCGCGTCCTGGAACTAAACCTTCCTCCGACCGCGTGCCCAGTAGTGCGAAACATGGAGCCGTCTCTTCGACTGTCCTTGTATACGTTTGTGAGCGAGTGGACCGCGCGCACCCCAAGAAAAACCTATCCCAGTGTTTCTGCTCTCGTTCAAGAGTACCGGAGTATGCGCAGTCCAGCATATTTCATTGAAAGGGGCCCTGAAGGCAAAACGCAACTCGGTTCAATTTGAAGGAACTAGCTTTTGGTCGCTTGGTCAGCTCCATTTCAGCTACGAAAGACGTTGACAAAAAAAAAAAAAAAAAACAGTTCGCGCTATATAGTGACGGAATATGGGTGATTGCTAAAACAGTGTTCAGTATGTTAAGTGCACGTTGGCATTCAAGGGACGTATACAATCGCCCATTCAGGTTTTAAGTGCAGAGCGCTTTAGGGGCTCGCGTTGTCGTCGTAGCTCGCTCGCTGGACCCATGTAGAGCAACAGGGCGTTCCGTGGTAACGCTGTCGTCGCGGCCTAACCCAGAGGCTTCGAAAGCCAAGCGGTTTATACAGTCATAAGCGTTTGAAAGTCGTGAACCGCTTGCGCTTGTCACACATCTCCCCGTTGTTTAGCGCAAAGAAAACTGCAGGTACATTTGAGGCAAAATATACGTGATTAACCGGCACCGCTCGCGTTCATTTAGTTGGGAACGCTCGTTGGGTTGGTTTTTACGATAGTAAGCGAAAAAAAGTGGCAGTGAAGCGCCGGCACGTGCGGGAGGAAAACCAAGCACAAAAAGAACAGAACTCCCGCTGGCGCAGTTTCAGGCAGGGGCGCGCGAGCAGTGCGGAGGCGGGAAATTCGAATTGCATTGGGTGGTAGCAGTGAGCGGATAATGGCGCTACAGCCCATTCAGGCGAATCACTGCTCCGCACTTCCCACAGCTTTCACATTGAGTGGTACGGCTTTAATTTTTCGCGTTACATCGGGTCGGCGGCCGCCTGTGACGTCATAGAGAAATAGCCGGAAGTGGCTAGGAGTCACCGCTTCTTTTCAATTGTTTATTATACGTCGACTATTCGTTTAAAGTATGCGATAAAATTGGTACCAGTTATACAGGAAGAAAGTAGTCTTTTCAGTGGACCAAACTGGTCTTTTGTCTACATGGACACTTTAACGAAGCGCAGAATGTAACCTAACTGCAAATGCGTTGATACCGGACGAGGCAATGGGAGTGTCATTGGCGCAGACTGTGCTGACGTTTTATCAAGTAAACCCTCAGCGGTGTCCTTGTTTGTACGGCAGCATGTCTACCTTAAGCGCCGTAGCGTGCAATTATACCGCTTCCAAACGGCCGTCAAGGAGGCCTGAATTCTCGCGCGGGAAAACCAACGCGGAGCTGTTCGTCACTTACATGACAATAGCGTTTCCTTGACACTGCTGCTCGAACAGACTGCTCGAACGGGCACACATATGTGACCGGAAGATTTTTTTGCGGAAGTTTAACAGTAACGCTTTCGCTGCAAAGGCAAAATTGCGAAGAGGAAGGTTAGGATCCTAATCCATGAATGGTTTGCGTGTGTTTAGTACTGTTATTAGACCCACGACAGAGCAAAGGGCGCTATGGTCAAACGGCACGCAGGGGTATACCAGTTTCAATCGTCGCTCTCGGTGACGTCATCCCCTAAGCGTCTTTCCTGTTCAAGGAATTTTCCCACAAACTTCGCTCTTGGGCCCGTTTTCGGACCCCCTACAAAGTCTCACATTTTCGGCTAGGGTCACTCGTTAAAAATAAAAAAGGATCAGTGTTTTACCAAAACTAATTGTTGAACTGGTCACCACTTAAAACTAGGCTGACATGGTCGACGACACTCTGATTCTGAAAAATATATTCTTTGTTGAAAAATTTGACGTTCATAATTCGGGAGGCGGCTAGTGGGTTTTTAAATGAATACAGGTAGAGCGCTTCACTCGTCTTGCGTTTTACTTCATCGTCTGTTGTTTGCTGAGCTCGAGCTCTGTATGCGACATTTAGAATAGTATTTGCTTGTCCGGAATACTTGAAACACCTTGTAGAAATATAAATAAAGATGTCCGCAACATTCTACATTGCTTGCGTCCCTGGCTACTACGAAGTTGAACATTTTGAGCTTACCGAAATAGAATTACATTATTAAAATATCATGATGGCGATGCCTGTACATTTTATATAGCTCTCCAAATAGCATGCCGCGCGAAAACGGGTGAACCGTTTCGTGAACTTTATGAAAATGGCAAGGAAAACCTGCGATTCTTTATTGATTAGATTTTATAACTTAGCTGTGTTTCAATTCAACTTACACAGTAAAGCGTGGTACTACAGTTTCGTACATTTTTAAATGGCGAAGCTTAAGAAACATGTTCGCTTAAAGATGTCTGCCACTGCAGTTGTCCCAACTGAAGTTTTTCCCCGCAGACAAATCTCCGCGCTTCGTCACGGAAGTGTACGTATATGCTCGTACCAGCGGTAGCGTTTGACGGCGAATGAGTCAAAAGAAATCGCAGCCCACATGTGGGTGTGACAACACGAAAGCGCCGCGGTGCACGAGCGGAAACCGAATGTCTACGTCTATTTGCGCTTACAAAGTGGATTGTCCAGTTCACGTATACGGTGGCCTATAGCGACCACGTTGTCTAGAAGCGGCGGCGGCTTTTCTTCGAATCCGACCTTGCGCGGGCAATTTCCATTCCACCACCCTGACGGTGTTCGTGACCGCCACCGATGCGGTCCCACTCGAAGGGCATCAGGGAACCTGTCGCTGCCGCCGCCCCGACCGGGACTTTCTTCGCGAAACTGGGTCGTAATAACGTGCTCACGTTAAATACTAACCGGAGACAGTGAAGAAAGCGTAGACATGCCGGGCGACAACCGAAGATAATCACAGAAGGAGCAATAGCTGTAGGAGGGCAAGAACCTGCCAGAGGAAGCGGTAAGCCATCTCAGAAAACGGAGCAGCTTAATGCGAAACGAAGAATTGTGGAAGTGTGAAAGGGGCGACCGAAGTGGCGGAGTTGTGAAAAATTGGCCAGCAGTCGTCGCAAGAACAGCGATATTCGTGCTCACAACATGGCACGTTTTTTTTTTATTTTAAACCCTTTCAGCCCTGATTTTTGTATTTCAGGCAAAACAATATTTTCTGTGTGTTCGCTTAAATTTTAAGTCCCCATAAGCCCGCAGACAGGAAATAGAGCTGGTAATAGAGCTCTATTTCCGCAGACAGGAAATAGAGAATAAATAGAACAGGAAATAAATTAGCTGATTATTAACAAGTCACATTTAAAATTTTGTGTTGAGAAGAATCACCGTTTTTGCATGTTTTCCTAAATGTTATGACAACGTGAACCAAAAAAAAAAAGAGTTTCGTAGTGCACGTATTTAAACATTTACAACCTTTGGGAATAAAATTAAGACCTCCGTTTTTTTTTTTTTTTTTTTAGCGTGAACGTCGGATTTTGTCTTCACCGGAGCTTCGTCTTTTCTAACGTCCAGCTCCGCTAAAACACCGCAACGGTGAAGTCTATCGGAATAAGCATCACTGAAGAACATTTCCCCGAAAACTGCCTCTTTTGGTTTCATTTTCTTGGCTAGAAATTTTTTTACGTTATGTCGTGAATTCACACCACCAAAGTTAAAATTGCCTGCGGACCCTGACAGGGTATTGAGTAAGGGGCTATACGCGCTAAGATAGCGACAGCGCTTAGAAAATTATACAGGACGTAAGGGATTGAACTTTGTATTTAATGTTGCACTTTAAATGCGGTTTTACTACCGCATCTCGTTGTTTCATTTCGTGCATCCTGTATCATTTCATATTCGCTTTCGCTGTATTTGTTAGCGCCACTTTTGCGCGTATACCCCCGTATTAAAAAAAAAAAAAACGTGTCATGTTGTAGGAATGAATGTCGCGAGAATTGGTAGTAAAACCTTGTCTAATACAGCGGAATATTTAATACAAACAAAACTAAACGGCACTATATTTCGCGTGAGGAAAACAACAACACGACCCAGATTTATTGAAAAAAAACTAATTTATTTCAAATAGATTCTTCAAATGCTTGAATACGGTTCATACAAAGCAATTCACGCAAAACAAATCCGTAAATAATTCAGTACAATATCACAAAAAAAAAAGTTCGCTTGAAGGATATGACGGAATGCTTCGGGCTTTGATTCGGATGCAATGCTATCAGGAAAATTTTTCTAAAGCCTGATTACCGGAGGAAACTGCGGAAAAGTTAGAAGCGTGCATTTTACCAGCGAAAAAGAGACGCGGACGAAGAAGAAGTACACGGGACACTCGCTAGACTACAACTGAAGTCTAGCGAATGTCCTGTGTACTTCTTCTTCGTCCGCGTCTCTTTTTCGCTAGTAAAATGCAGTCAGATAACCAACTAGCCCAACTTTCTGTCTTAGCTAAAGCGTGCATTTAGCCGTATTGGCGGGCAAAACTAAATTGATTATTTACCTTACGGGGTCTGTTACTCGGAACTTTGAGGTTTAATGTTGAGTGTGGTGTGGTGTTTAGCGAATTTGGGAAATAACCATAAAAAAGTGAAGTTACGGCCAAGATTTAAAATTAGGCTGAAGCGAATGATCGACATTAAGCTCTGCCACACTTGAGGGTATAGTTGTAAGGGTGTGAAACTTGAATGGCCAGGGTGCGGGTGCCAAAGCGATGGCGCAACCTCTAACTGTGATCGAATGTGTGTTTAGTTTATGATTGTTGGTTTACTGTCTAGTTTACTGTCTAGTTTACGAACGTCTGGTCGGCGTCTCTTTTTTGTTCCAATGTACCCTCCCGGCCAGACGGGATTCCGTCATGCTCTCGACTTCAGTTTACGAACGTATGTTTAATTTACGATAGCAAGCAACCATCAACATAGCAAGCCGGTATCATACTTGCAACCGGTTACCATGGTTGCGGGAGTCACTGCGCATGCGCAAGCGGTTACCCTAAGCGGTAACTACCGCATATGTTTTACCGTCGCCACCGATCTCCCGGCTGCCGGCGGCAGCTCTGTGGCGACGGTAAAATGACTAAAATTTTTACTAAGTTTATGCCGAAATAGTTAGCCTAGGCGTGAATTTCAGTTAATATTATTTGATTTCAACTGTGCCCAGTAGCTGCAGCGCGCCATCGATATCGTGTTTTCATTTTAACACGGAAGTGTTTTATTCCCGGATACACGAAGATTGGCATTGTCATATCCGTCACGGAAGTGACGCCAGTATTTACGAATCAAGCGGAAAGGTTGCACCCCTGCACACAGGGTCTTCTTACGGGGAAGCAACCTTTAGTAACTAAAGAGTCGTTATACTTAGGGTTGTTCTTTCGGGTTTTGTATTTTAAACGGAAAGTGTTTTATGCCGCGATACCCCAAGATTTCACTGACGTCATATCCGTCACGGAAATGACTCCAGTACACCTTTGCCGAAGCGACCCGCCAGCAGGACGTCGTTCGCCAAGCACA
>JABSTR010002158.1:0-42916 GCA_013339765.2 Haemaphysalis longicornis
CCTATCTTTGTGGCCTCACACTTAATTCTTGCCTGAAAATATTTCCATGCAGCAACGTTTGCAGTGTTGGCTTCAAGGTTTACAATGGTCTTGTTTACCTTTTCAATGAGTTGCGGTTTGTGAACAGCGTCAGGATTCGTTATCCAGCGCTTGCTAGTCTTTCTTTCCACACGAGCCAAGCTGATTTATATGGAGAAATACACTAGTCCGTGGTCAGAAAAGACGTGCGAAGCGGTCTAGGTGAGCTTGAGACGTACCATGCCGCCATGTGTTGCGGGGCGGCACCCCACTGACGTCCCAGGTCTACGTGGATTCTATCACTGTCCCACAAAACGAACATTAGTGTACAAGCTGAGAGTGTCTGGCTCTTCTCTCCCTTGTCACTTACACTTTACACAGTTAATATCCCCTCGCAAAGAAGAAATACATTTCCCATTACATTACGTGGTACTATTTGAGGCGAAGCAAACAGGTCCGTACGAGCTTCCGCCTTGTCGGGGGAATGCATGCAAAGGAAACAGAAAAACTTCCCGCTCATTTTTGCATCGACCAGGGAGAAACCACCCTCTGCCCAAGTTTGCATTGAACCATTTCAAGGAAGTCTCTTTTTCTATAAGAATGGCTGTTCTACCCGCAGGACTACATTTAGCAGGCTAACTTACTATCCAACCAACTAATTTTTTGACGCTGCCACCATGTGTGACCTGCCTTTCCGCAATACACTCTTCTACCCTTGAAACAAATGCCAACATTTCAACAGTGCACAAGATACGCTGAATCCACCAGGGCAAGGCTGTCTGATTAAGTTATCAGACTGCCTGAAACTATCAGCAACAATCTTCAACGAGAGGACTGTGCCTCGCGGCAGTACAGAAAATTTTTTTAAATGGCTGCTACGATAACTAGCTGCTGTACAAAATGTGCTCATGTCGTTTTGTTCTCTTTGCGTCCAATTTGTGGCGTTGTGCCTGATGAGTAGGAACCTTCTGCGCATAAGCTTGAAATTGTCTTGCAGCAATACGTGACCTGCAACCATATTTCTCGCGTTTGGTGATTTTATTTCATTTGAAACTGTTGGCAATGAAGAGTTGCCGAGGTGCTGAGGCAAAAAACGACTTGTATAACCATCTCACTAAGCCCCTTTGCACCGGCAGCATTTGGAAGTAAGGTATAAGGGAAATCACTGCAGTGTTCTAAGTGGCATCATATGCTACTTATGTGCTTGAATGGACTTCTCATGGCAGCGCCACGTATGGGATGTTTTGTTTTCACTGAGGATGTGTACTTTTTCCTCTGACTACAGGTGTGCTGGTATGTGATTTCAAGTCAAAGCTTGCAGTGTAATTCATGTATGTAATATGTAATTAAAAAATTACAATTGACGGTGCAGTTGCAATTTTGCAACACATTCGTGGCTTGGTGTCGTGTTGAATGGTATCAAAAAAGCAGCCGTTCGATTTTTGTGCATGTAGAGTACACTGCTTATAACGAAAGCATGTATAATAATCTCAGGCTCATTGTAAGACACGATAAAATGTGACTCATATTATGGGCATGGAGAGGTCATTGAATGCAACTTTGTTTTGATGTGATGAAGAAGACTGAGTGTCAAGTTGGTCGAAGTGCCTCACGTATATAAATAAGCAGCTCTTTCAACATCTGGACTGTAAAGCATACTTCAGAGAGAAATGTGAGATATCGAGGTTCTTAGCAGTGCGTTATTGTGATAATGTGGAGGAAACATTGAACAAACTGTGTACGGGCACTGTGAATGTCTTCATACACCTGCGGTAGTGCCCTAGTGGTAAATCCAGATGGAAGGCCTGCAGGGAATCACCTGTCGCACTCTGCATTCTGTTGTTCAGTGAAGCTCCATGTCCAAAACCACACACAAGTTTTAGCCCAATTTAGTTTGGGGGGGTCGGGGGGAGGGAGGCGCCTGCTAATGTTTCTGGGTTCTAATACCCTTCATATCTTGTAAATTGGTAACCTCATCAGCTCGTGGTCCCTGATACCTCAAGCTCGTACATGAGTATGCCGCCATTGAGACTGTCTGCATCATGCCCTTGTTTTGGCACTTGAATTTGCATAGAATACACTACAACTTTCCATTCATAAACATTTCAGCGCAAAAGGGAATAAAAACAAATGCTGTTTATAAGTGGCCGTTCTCTAGCCAAATTATAAGTGTGAATAATTCACTCCAACATATAATTAAGAGAAAAGCAAACTTTTTTTTTGCTATTGGGCCTGCGATTTCTTTGAGCTTACCCCAGCAGATGTAAATTCAAGCAATGGGCATAAAAAGGTGAGCTGTAACTATGACGCCCCAAATTTTCCCTGTACAGGCATTTTCCCCAGTATCGTAAAATGACACTCCAAATGCCGTGTGTTAGGGCGTATAACAATGATAGAAGTGAAATAGCCTGTTATAACCTATATTGGCGTTGTCAAAACCGCAATTGCCATGGCAGCTGCGAAAGAGCATTTTTCAGGAATGGGGACACCTTATGGTCGCTTCCTGTAAACTGCAGGCTTTCTTGTCAAGACGCAAAAAAACGCGTAACAGTGCGATATTAAGGACAGTTCTATAAATGAAGGTAGTGCTTAGCCAATGCACATGTAAGGAGCACTAACCAGGAATAGAAAGTAATAAACTAACCCGTAGAAGCGAAGCTATTTTTCACGAGGGATCTGAAAGGAGCAATTCTTTTATTTTTTTCTTTTTACAAACGGCGCGCTACCCAAGTGCACCTCCGATTGGCGTGGCTTTTGTATACACATTACTAAACACAAGAGTGTTTGATGCCTTTGTTATTAACCATCCGAATAATCTAAAATCTAAAATTGTTCTCCGCGTCATCGTCGAACGCACATAAGGTTGCGTACCTCGCAAAATTAATGCTTCAGCACATCGAGTACTTCATGTACGTATAACTGCATTGATCTTTGTAACATAGGGAGTCTTATATAAATTAACGACGCACTCGCTCTTTTATGCCCTATATTAAAACTTATCTGTTCATTCGTATGTCATATTTACGAAATCTCGCGCTGTCCACGAATTGGTGGGGTGAGGTGTGGACAATCGATCAGTTCTGAAATTAGAGATGCAAGATAAACAACCGATAGCAATCACCGCCAGCGCACGCACAGAGTAACCACACCGGACACGAGTGGTATAGATGACTTTTCGGACTTGACCCGGCTATAAATTACTGCAGTGACGACAAACTCGGTGAGAAAACCACATGATGTCACGCATTTACTGCTATCCCTTTCAAAAACGCGCGCGCACTGACGTCACGGGTCCGGCGCTTTGGCAGAGTGATACACTACATGAGTGTGGTGCCGTTCTTAAGTTGTAACCGGGTAGTACATAAACCCGATTCGATGTAGCGCTCGCATGTGGCATAGAATCCGTCGCGGGTGAAGAAGATAGAATTGACCCATAGTCATCACTTGAAGGACAAGTGCACACCGAAGCATGTCTGGTGTTTTCCTCCCATCAGACGGTGGTTATTAACCGTGGTCCCTGCAGGCGTTCTCCGTCAATTGGGAGAGCACCTTGAATCCCAGGAACTAGAGCAGAGCAACGCAGCCTCTCACTGCTCATTACATCTTATACGTGTACCTTGCTCAGGGTCCTGCAGTTTATTGGGGCTTTGCCAGAGATATGTTGTATACTGCCGGCTACAATGTTCACCACCAAATCGGTACGTACCTCTCGGGGTAGTTACGGTGTCATATGAGAGGATAAAGGATGGTATTTGAAGGCAATCTGCAACAGGTAACTCTTTGCCATTCGTTTGGTCGTTGTTTTCTTGTTAAATTGTACTGATGGCCGAAAAATGACCCCGCCAAGAAATGGTTGCTTTATGTCCCTCTTCTGTAGCAGCTTTGCAGGCTAACATGTTACGCGATGGACTGACAAAACTTGAAACACTGTTTTGAATTCAAAAGGTTGCCACGCAATAACGAAGTTTACAGCCGAACTTCAGTCTCCCTTGAAAGAGTGGGCCGTGTTATTACTATTTATTTGTGGAAGTGAACACATGAGCTGGAAAATTGCGCCATACCTTCCATATGCACTCGCGATGGACTGACAAAACTTGAAACACTGTTTTGAATTCAAAAGGTTGCCACGCAATAACGAAGTTTACAGCCGAACTTCAGTCTCCCTTGAAAGAGTGGGCCGTGTTATTACTATTTATTTGTGGAAGTGAACACATGAGCTGGAAAATTGCGCCATACCTTCCATATGCACTCAACAACCCCGATATCCCAAACTGAAGCTCTAAGCTTCAATGAAACCACGGAGGTAAGCCCGCCGTACGTCAGTTTTGTATTATACTACACTGCAACACAACGTTGATGCGCGTCGTGTATAACGCTTTTGACAAATCAAATGCTATTAAAGTTTAATTTAGACATGGAGAAAAGTATTTTTATTTTTGTTCCACAACTTCTAAATAGCTAACTTGTTTAGGAAACGTTTTCAAGTTTCCTTTGGATGCGTGTAACATCGGTATTTTATATCTTACAATTTCGTATAACCCTTTGTCAACTATCAAATTAATTTGTGAAGTAGGTTTTCAACTACAAAAACAATAAATAGGAAATTTTTCGCGAATTACCGCTTCTTTTCGCTTGCATTAAGCTAACCAATAATTGAGCTACGAAAATTAATTCAGCACTAACCTTACCTGCGTCTGTATTTTTGGCCATCTTAGCGGCTGCGCGCACGCAACAGCACTTGCCCTCTTTCCACCTAACATCATGTTCTGACTCAAGCCATCTTAAGGAAATAATATAACACTCCAGAAAGACACGGGGTGCAGATATTCGACGGAGTCAACTGAAAAAAAAAAGCTTTTGCCAAGGAGGAGGAAATAGGTTAAGCAGATATAAATTCACTGGAACCTTTAGGGACTAACACAGCCATTTAAGCCAATTTACACATATCCTATATTTGGCAAAGGCACCTTAAAGCACTTTAAACCTGTTGCCCAAGAAACACAATATTCTCTGAAACCCCTCCAAGTAATACAGACTAGTAAGGTGATCCGAAAACTCGGCCCATCAAGGGTGTGATACAAAACGTCATTAGCCAGGGGCAGACAACCGAGTTGACGAAAACATCTTTTTTTATGTAATATGCCCTTGGCATATTGATGAGCTGAGCTCGCCGAAAAGATAGAAATTAGTTTCACCCTCGCGTACACGAACATCCAGCAGTGGGCCGTCCAAACGGCCGAAGACGCCACCAGGAGTCAAGGTATCTTGGCCGTCGTCTAAGGCGCCACGGGCCTGAAAAGGACTCTCCTTTGGACTGAATAAAGTTAGTTACGATAATACGATAAATACAATAGGTAACTTCAGTTTCGAGGTGGGTGTCTGATGGAGTTTAAATGGCATATTTCCTACATCTTCACATCAATTGCCTTAAAATGCAGCCGGCAGTTTTTCATGCAGCATGGTGACGCTTCCCTAATTCCCAAAACTTCCGAAGGATGTCAGTCTCTTTCAGGAGCGCGGATTCATATAATTTGCTTAGTGTAGTTTAGAAAATTACGATTCCCTTCCTTATGAAATTGCCACATATGTACGCAGTATGACCGCATCGCAATCGCCAGGCCCAAATTTCATTCCAAAGCTAACCACGTGAGCATGCCGTGGTAGTCCACAAACCCGATTCGATGTAGCGCTCGCGCAGTGGCGTAAAATCCGTCGCGGGTGATGATGATAGAATTAACCCATAGTCATCACTTGAAGGACAAGTGCACCCCGAAGTATGTCTGGTGTTTTCCTCCCATCAGACGGCGGTTAGGAACCCGTGGTCCCTGCAGGCGTTGTCTGTCAATTCGGAGGGAGCACGTTGAATCCCAGGAAGTAGAGCGGAGCAACGCAGCCTCTCAGTGCTCATTACATCTTATACGTGTACCTTGTTTAAGTCCCGGCAGTTTATTGGAGCTTTGCGAGACATACGTTGTGTACTGCCAGCTGCAATGTTCACCACCAACATCCGTCCGTGTACCTATCGGGATAGTTACGGTGGCATATGTGAAGATAAATGATGGTATTTTAAGGAAATCTGCCACAGGCAACTTTATTAAAATGGGCTCAAGAACTGAAACCCTTCCCGTTCCACCGAGGTATAACGGGTAAATTAAAAAGTTGAAAATGGATGTATGGATTTAAAATAAAAAACGTAAAAAGGTAATTAAACAAGATGATTACACAGAAAATGACTTACTTAAGAACAATGGTAAATACAAATGATCTAAAGGCTATTATCGCGTTATTTGCCGCTGACTTTGTTTCTGCGTGTGAGTGAAATTGTTACAAAATATTTGAGGGGTTAGTATTGTTGAATATTAGCGTTAACTAGTATTGTCATTTCTTCTAAAATTTTTAATGTTTTTGTATGTTTTATTAGCTCCGGTTTCCTTCTTACGAGATACTTTCTATGAATATCAAGAAGTTGTTCTCTGTGTTTGTCTGTTATTGGGCAGTCTTGTAAATAGTTATCAAAACGGTCTGCTGGTAGGTTACATTTACATATGTTATAATTTGCAATGGCGAACCTATGAAAATAAAAGGGAAATCTACCGTGTCCATTGAAAAACTGTGACGTGTAATAATTGGTGGGAAAGTGGTCCGGAATTTTGTAAATATTCTTTATCCATTGGAATGTGTAGCTTTCATTTCCTTCTTGTTGCCACTCAACATTCCAATGTTTTCTTAGGTTAATATTGAGCTGTTTTTTGATAAATTGTAGTGAAATAGGCCAGTCAATTTTTTCGCCATATTTTGCGGCTTTTTTAGCCATTTCGTCCGCTATTTCGTTACCAAAATTGCCACTGTGACCTTTAATGTAAGTTAACGTTATATTCACCTGTTTTGCTATTTTGCTTAGCATTTCTTTAATTCTAAAAACATTTGGGTTCCGATTATTTAGATTGCTAATTGCTTTTAGGGTTGATGGGCTATCAGTATACAACTGTACGTTACCTTTGAAGCTAGTTTGGAGGTATTCAAGTGCTTTTAAAATCGCGATTCCTTCTGCCTCAAAGTTATTGCTGTACTCCGGAAGTTTGTATTGTTTGGTTTCTACTATTTTCCCGGATTTGTCTAGAATTCTAAAAGCTGCTCCTATGTCGGTTTATCTTGCGAGCCGTCTGTAAACACTACAAAATCTGTTTGCGAAATCGGTTGAGTAAGATAGGTAAAATATATCCTCTGGATGAAGGTGCCATGTATCTACTTTGTTACTTATTTGGTCTCCCGTAAGAGCGCGGTTTTTCCAGATGAACATTTTTCCGGCGAAAAGTACGTTAAATGTTTCGATTTCTTTTTCGATCGTCAGATGAATTGGTGGGACATTAGCTATGATGTTTAAGGCCGGATTGGATACTGTTTTAAATGCTTTGGTAACTTTAATGAGGCTTGTTCTTTGAATACTTCTTAGTTTTTTTCTCATTAGTACCTGTTTTTATACCAAATTGGAGCGGCATAAACTATGATTCTTTCTATAGCTCTGATATAAATATTGTTGTAGGTGTTTGCTGGTAAGCCCCCAGTTGTATGCTGTAAATTTTCCTAGGCTGTTTATTATTTGGTTTACTTTTTCCTTTACATAGTTAATATGAGGGATAAAACTGAGCTTGTTGTCTATATAGACGCCTAATATTTTAATTTCTTTACAGAATTTAAGATTTTTGTTTCCTAGTTTGATAATGGGAGGTCTTTTAATGTACTTGTCCCCTATTACAGTGAATTTTGATTTTGTTGTGTTAAATGTAAGTTCTTTGTCTATTCCCCAGTTTTCTACTATTTTGAGCGCTTCGGTTGCCTTTTGTTCGATATTATTTCTTGAATTGCCTCTTATTACTAAGGTTATGTCGTCGGCAAAAGCCTGAATATATACATCGCTAGGAAATTTGCTGTTTAGGAGATCTAAAATTGTTATGTTCCAGAGTAATGGACTTAAAGGTGACCCCTGGGGAGAGCCTGACTTAAGATGGAGTTGAATTCTTGATTTCTCCATGTTATAGATAATGTTTCTATTTTTAAAAAAGTTATGAGTCGAAATGATCAGATTTTTCGGGCACCCTGATTTTTTTAGAAAGTTTACAATGACAGATGATTTGATACAGCTAAATGCGTTCTTCCATGTCTAAGGAAATTACAACACATACAGCTTTATCTAATCTTGCTTGATCAATTTTCTTTTTTAACTTGTTTAAGGCGATGGTTGCAGAAGTGTTATGGGAAAATCCGAACTGTTTTGTACTATGGAGTTTTTTCTTGGTTAAGAAGTAATATATTCTGTCTTTAATTATTTTTTCAAGTATTTTTCTTAGTATAGAGTTGACCGCTATGGGTTTATATTTGTTGGCTTCTTGGTTATCTCCTGATTTTGGTATTAGGATTATATTTGATTCCTTCCACCGTGATGGAATGTATCCTGTTTTGATACATGCATTGTAAAGTTCAAGAAAGAATAATTTTTGGTAATTATATAGACATTGTACAAATGTGGCTCGTAGGCCATCTGGTCCAGGAGCTAAATTTCTGCGTAATTCAGAAATGACTGCGTTAATTTAATTTGCAGTAATTACAGCTTCATCGCTATCGCTTTCAAGAAGAAGAATTTCTTCTTCGTCACAAACCTTGTCGACATCGTATAACTCTCCTAATATATGCTCAACTGTTTCTTCGGTTGATTTTGTTTTTCCTCAACTTTCTTATTGGTTTACCGTTGCTCTGGCTGATGATGATGATGATGATGGTTGGATGTTTATGGCGCAAAGCCAACTGGGGCAAAGAGCGCCAAAAGAATAGTCATATATGAGGGGTGAAACCTCAAACACTGAGTCAGCAAAAACAAAAGTAAAATCGCAAACGACAATGAGCATGGCTGGTGTATAGAACCAGATTCCATTATGCGTGATAGGAATTGAGGTTTAAAAACTTGACTTCTGACAAATACTCAAACACACGTTTCACCAAAACCATGGCGTCGTCACCTAGAAAAAACGATGGATGTAGGGGAATATGTTGTCTGTAGAGTTCTCTGAAGTGTTTGTGTCGTGTTGTGTGAAGTGCCTTGCATGTGATTAGTATGTGCACTACGAATAGGGCCTCTCCGCACCTGCTGCACTAGGGTCTAGAAGATCCCGTCATCAGATTCGAGTGCGTTGCATGGGTGTGCCCCATCCGTAGCCTAGCCAAGGCGACTTCCGTGTGTCTATTGTGTGAGTCAGCTGTGTACCGTTTCAAGTGTGGCGTTAATACATGTAGTTTGTTGTCTGTATGTTCATCCCAGTGTGTTTGCCATGTTCTGCGCAGGTATTGTCTTATGTGTGGCTTGAATTCTGTGTAGGGTATCGTTGTAACGTCTACAGTGTTCCGGAGTGCAGCGGCACCGGCCAATATCGTCTGCCAACTCGTTCCCAGCAATCCCAGCGTGTCCTGGGACCCAGCAGAGGAGCAGCCGATGCTTCTCCGCATACACCAACATGATAGTGTTGAATACAAGATTAATTTTGTAGTTTTTGGGGGTTTATGCGATGATAATGCGCGAACAACACTCAAAGATCTGTGTAGATGATAGAATTGGAATTTGATTTCAAGGATATGTCGTACAATCAGTAAAATTCCGTACGCTTCTGCTGAAAAAATTGGTTGTGTGCACGCTCATGGTTCTGGCTGCATTGAAATTTGGACCATGACCAGCGCATGACACCATAGTGGAGGTTTTAGAAGCGTCATTGTAGAATTCAGCACGTGGGTATTTGAACTGCAAAGAAAGAAAGTGCTGCAGTATTGCAGCTCGCGGTACCCGATTTTTGTCTTTGTCAAGCTTTATAAAAGAAAGGTCACAGGACACAGGGCGAACTTGCCAAGGCGGTAAAATGTGAAAGAGGATGACCTGTACACGTCTAAAAACCAAGCACTGGAATCCGAGGCTCGCTCTCTCGCTCGAGTGAAAAGGCGGAGTAAGGCGGCGATTTACAAAACAGCACAGATGTGGATGTATTGTTAAGGACAGGATAAAAGGGTGGTTATTCTGAGATAAAATTTTTAAAAGCATAAGTAAGTCCATGTACGTTCGCTGGTTCTCAAGGCTCACCTATTACATTGAACATATAGACTGTCGACAGGGCTAGTGCGAAAAGCAACCCGACGCAAGCCGTAGCCCCAAGTGTAGTAGCGAGTCAAGCATTCGCAATGCTGTTTACTCGCCGACCCATATACCACACTGCCATAGTCCTAAACGAGACCCACCCAAAGCAGTATAGAGGCCGTAGTAGGAGTTCTTTGTCGGAACCATACAACTGGTGGGAGAGAACCTCAGGATATTCATTGTTTTAAGACATTTATGTTAAGTTTCTTGATGTGTGGAATGAATGGAGTTTCTGGTCAAACACAACACCTAAAAACTTGTTGCTCCTTGTTCACAGCAAGCGACACGCCATTAAGTGTAATGTCTGGGTCTGGAAGGATCCCGCGCTTCTAGAGAACACAACGCAGGCGCTTTTTGCAGGACTTCAATTTTAAACCGATTCTTGTCTGTCCAGCTGGCAAGTTTCTGACGCCGAGCTGGACTTGACGTTTGCATATGACATATTACAAGATTTAAACGATATCTGCACGTCATCTACATACATAGAGTAACAAATTGTAGTCGGCAGTGCCTTCCCAAGGGAGTTCATCTTTACTATGAAGAGAGTGCAGCTTAGAACTCCACCTTGCGGCACGCCATTTTCTTGCACGTGTACCTTTGACAGTGCAGAACCAACCTCTGACGTGAAAGGTTCTCTCCGACAAATAACTAATAACGGTATTTAACATGTACCAGAGACACCGAACGACTTAGGGTCAGTAAGGTATGCGGTGTCATAGGCCTTCTCTATTTCAAAAAACACGTTAAGGACAGAACTGTTTGTGACTTAAGGAATCCTAATGTATGACTCTAGTGCCACAAGGTGATCGTTTGTGGATCTCCCCGCCCTGAAGCCTGCCTGGCAGCTCTCGAGAAGACCGCTGTACTCCAAAAAGTACACAAGCCTCCGGTTTATCATCTTCTCGAGAAGCTTGCACAGGCTAGCTAGTCAGGGGCAATGGGTCGATAGCTAGCGGGAGAAAGAAGGGTCCTTCCTTCTTTCAAAAATGCTAAACTATGGCATCCCTCCAAGACTTTGGAATGTGCCCCAAAGCCATATCTTGTTGAAAGGTGAAGAGTGTTACAGAGTGTCTTGTGTAAGTTCTGTATCATTGTATATGTAATGTTGTCTGGGCCTGGAGCTGAGGGTTTACCTGATCAGAGCACCCTCAGCTCATGAAGTGTAAACTCGAGTATAAGAAGTGGGCTGACCTGTCATTGTCATGTAAAGGCTTCTTTTCGGCGCATTTGTTTGTGTTTCATGAAAGAGTTTGTGTAGTGTGCTGAACTGGAAACGTGTTGGAAGTGTTGTGCGAGTGTGTCAGACTGGTCTTCGAGTGTGTCCCCTGTTGTGCTGACCAGAGGCAGGCTGTGTGTTGGTTGTCCTATGAGTTTGCGTATTCTTGTCCATACTTTCCGTGTGTCTGTGTAGGAGTTATTGATATTATGAAGGACCGCCTAACTCTCTCGTTTTGTCCTCACGGCGCACACGTTTTCCTAACGCCTTGGCCCGTTTGAACAAAATGAGGTTACCCGACGTGGGGTACCGACGAACGATACCCCACGCCTTGTTCTGCGCCTCTCGCGCCCGGCTACAGTCCTCATTCCACCACGGCCTCCTCTGGTTGCACGAGGCACCAGAGGCGTGGGGAATGAACTTTTCGGCGGCGTCGAGGATGTGCGCAGTGAGGATTTGGGTAGCTTCTTCAACTTGTAGGTGTCTCATGGATGGTGGTGTAGTTTCGATGTCTCTGCATAAATGTGTTCCAAGTTAGGCTCGTGCTTCATTGAACCGGTATTATCGGAAGATGGACTGCTTAGGGCCTTTACCTATATAGTTAGTGAAGTGGGGAAGTGGTCACTGCCATATGGGTCAGTGCACACTCCCCACTCAAGACATGGAAAGAGAATTGCCTAACCAATAGCCAAGTCAAGATTTGAGTAAGTATTGAGTCCTCTGTTATGGTAGTTAGGCTGTTTCTTGTTGAAAAGGCATGCTCCAGAGGATGTTAAAAACTTCTCTATCAGGTCGACCTCGGGCATCCGTGCGAGAAGAGCCCCAAAGAGAATTGTGTGCATTGAAGTCGCCTGTTAAGATGTATGGTTCAGGAAGCTGGTCGACCAGCGCCGTCAAAGTCAGAGCTCAGAAGTGCAAGATCAGGAGAGATGTAGATGGAGCATACCGTTATCAACCTATTAAAAATTATTGTGCGGACGGCTACAGCCTCAAGGACGGTGTTCAAGGTGACAGGAGTGGCATGCTAACGATTTGCGGGTGATTAATGCAACACCGCCAGAAGAGTGTGTGCAGCCATCCCTGTCTTTCCTGTATACCATGTAACTATTCAAGAAAATTTGTGTTTTTGGAATTCAGATGTGTTCCTGGACACACATTATACTTGGCTGATTGGCATGCAGAATCTCATACACGTCGTCAAGATTGTTCAAAAGGCCTCTGCAGTTCCATTGAACAATATTTTCTCTTCCCATTATTATGTGTTCAGAGCTACTGAAGTGTGACTATTTATGTAGGGTCTTTCGGGGCTTGCACTCTTGGAAGGGGTTTTCTGAACCTTCTCTACTGACCTGGACGTCGCAGCCCGTTCCTTCCGCTGCAATGAAAGCCGGAAGGGCTCGACGTCCATGTCGGCTTCTGAAGGCAAGGGGGTGCCCAGAGGACTGGGCCTCCTTGACGTCGTACCCTTTCGGGTGTTCCTTGCCTGCGCTGGCAGTGCCAAAGGCGTGGGGAGCACAACGGGTGACACAGACAGTGAGGCGGGGGAGGGGGTCGCTGCGACTGCCTCCGTCTCCATCTCGTCCGGGCCGTCGCGTGTGCTTTGGGCCGGTGGAGAGGGGGAAACGGCGGGTGCAGCAGCATACCCACCTGACGTGGATGCCACCACAGCCACTGCTGGTTCAGCGAGCGGTGCGGAGGCGGGTTGGGCTTCAAGAGGCAACCCAGGGGGGGTGGGGGCGGAGGCGGGACCAAGTGCGACTCTCGGTACTGGGTCCCCGCCGAAACCAAACGCCGCTCCGCCCCGCGGCGAGCTGCGTCGGCGTACCTGTCTAGAGGGAAGGAGGCGAACCTTTCTCGCGGCTCTGGGAAGGTGATGTTTTCGGTTATCTTAAGGTTAATAATTTTTTTTTCAAGATGAAACTTTTCACAAGCGGGAGAGTATGCTGCGTGTCGACTCTGGCAATTCGGGCAGGTGAAGTTGGTTGCAGTGCAGTTGTCGGATAGATGATCGTGCTGGGCGCATTTGGCACATGTTGTTCTGCCTCGACAGGAGTTGGTACCATGCCCTAACCTCTGGCACTTGAAACAGCGCTCGGGTTCGGATGTACGGCGGACAGAACAACGGATGAAACCTGCGTTGACATGCTCGGGCAGTGTGCAGCTGGTCGAAAGCAGGATCAGATGTTTGGTGGCTATTTCTTTGTTCTCTCCATGATGACGATGCGCCTACTGCTGTCACGCCTTGGTCTTTTAGTCCTTTCGAGCAGATCAGTCTCTGTCTCGGTTAGGAGATCTGCTCAGAGATCACACCTGACAACTGTTGAGGCTGCGGTGGGGTGTGACCTGATCTCAGATCTGCCATGCGGGTTTGTTTCAGGTGGATTGTGGATTGCTGCTGAGTTTTAACTTCAACTAGCACTTCACCAGTTCTGTGCTTTTCGGCGTCATATGTTTTGCCGATGATACCTTCAAGGTATTTAGAAACAAGAAATACAGATTGAGAGGAAACCGGCTTCGATTTGTCGACTGATTCAATTATCAAAAAACGAGGGTAGTTATCTGGCTTTGGGAGCGAGATAGAAGGCAAAGAAGGAAAAGATACTTTGGTGCGGCCCCTTATAGGGGGCCGATCACGGTTGGGGGGGGGTTGAAGATACCATAGGGCATAGTGTAAAAGCAGGGTAAAAGCAGTGTAAAAGCGTACTTTCTTCTTTGACCTTACCCTGGTAGTCAAAGAGGTCCCGGAGCTCCCTGCCTGGTAGACAGACAGGGAGCCCATCGGCCGGAGCTTGACCAAATCTCCGACGGCCACCGTTCGTGGTTTCTAACCCTCCACCTAAAACACATCACCACGGTTGGATCCATCTTATGTTTGGGGGCTCGGGGTCCGCGGTATCGCCAGTACCGTCACCAAGATTGCTCAAGGTGCCCCGTGCGGGGCGTTCCTCTGGCTAATTTATACGGTAATGTAAATGGAGTTTTATGAACTTGTGAACAAAGTTGTTCCCAACTTTTTCTTTTTGCTGTGGCTAATTTATCATTGTAAGATTTGTGTTCGTTATAGTACTCGCGCTTAAATTGTTCCCTGATTTCTCCTCGCGATTTTTGATACCTCCTTCATAGTGCTCTTACTCGCTTTCTCTCGATTTCAAGTTGAACTGTCTTCCACGGTTTTGGTTGTGTGTGGGATGTTTTAACTTTTTTGCTATGTTTACTTACTAATTTTTCTATTTTATCATACAATGTGTTCACAGCATTTTCGATTTCTTCTGTTGTTTTAATCCCGTTTCTAGTGGTTTCGAACCAAGTGTCATTTTTTTAAATCTTCTAGGACATGTTTCTCACCTTTCAGGGTGAGACGATACTTGGGTTTGTTAAAGATATCGCATAAAAGTAAACTAATAAATTTGTGGTCACTGCTGCTGTATTCTTCGAGTACTTCCAAGTGAATAACTTCTGGTAATAACGCTTGCCCTAAAATGGATCCAACTCCTGCCTATACTGTTTTCGAATGTCGGAGGTGAGTTAGGGCTATTTATAACAGAAAAGTCGTGCCTAAGGGAAAGTTCAAGTAAATCGTCACCCCTTGTATCGGTTATATCTCCTCCCCGTACTTTGTGTTTAGCATTGAAGTCACCCATTAGTACTACATGGTCTCCAGAAAAATCTTGAAAGAAGAGTTCTCATCGGTTTATGGTGTTTTCGAAATCGTCTCTGGGAGGGGCATAGCAATTAATTATAGTGAATTCATTTTCTTCCGAGTTTACCTTCGCCGCAATTATTTTTTGGTCGATTATAAGAGGGAATATTTTTACATCTGGAGAATGATTTACTAGAGCGACTTTCGGGTTATTTTTGTGTGCTATGACTTGATGTCGGATGGGAAAACCTATAACCTTTCCTTTAACATGATAAGGTTCCTGTATTGCTGAGATGCGAATATGATTTTCGTTATGGCGGAAACTTAACGCCTCGTTCCCTTTGGCACACTTTGCCAAATTAACTTGGATGATGTGTAGTGATGACCGTGGCTGCGAGATTTTTCGCTGGTCCGAGTACTTCTTCGCCATAGTGTTATGTATGTGTGTGTTGTGAGTGTTGTAGAGATGAGATGTTTGCGTTGACCTATCCATAGCAACTCACAATTTTAGAGCGCCCAACTCAGTCCACTTCACGCAACACTGAACTTAGCTAAATGTTCAATTACTTCCCGCTTGCGTTGTCGAAGCAGAGCTACACAGTCGGTTCAATTCAATCGGAAGACAATCGCCTCTTGTTCTTGTCGCTGCCTCTGAATGTACGTCGGGCATGTGCTCTCCATCATTGAGTGCCTTATGTCGACCTTCTCAACCATTCCTTGGCTCTCTTCCGCACAGATGCAACAATGAGGTTCTACACTAGCGCAGTGGTTTCCCCCACATTTGGCGCATCGTGGTCTCCTGTTGATGTCACAGTGTTTTGCGGAGTGGCCGTAGCTCGCACAACGCTTGCATCTTGGGAGGAAAACGTTGTTGAAGTACCTGCAGCTTGTCCATCCTATGTAGAGTCTCTCTTTCAAAACGATGCTCTGATAAACTGGCAGTTTTGTTGACAGAACGGCTGTTGTGCCATTCTTTCCCTTCCAATGGTTAAGAACTTGGATGTCATCGGGGTCGCAGGATAGTCCATTCTGGTTTACTAAGACTGTCGGAATGTCTTCGACTGAAACGTCGTCTTGGATACCTATTACCTTCACTGGGGAAGTTTTGTCTTGGGTTCCCTTGTTTGTATTTGGTGGGTTGCTGGATTTTTCGCGATTTCTTCATACAGTTTCTTAAGTCCTTCCTTTGACGTCGAGGTCGCTACGATGCCTTCTCTTCCTTGTCGAAGGGAGACTTCTGTTAGGCCGATTTTTCCTGGGTCAATGTGTTTTGGAGCATTTCAAACTATCTTTGCTCCTTTTAGTGTGGGTGACGTCACCACTAGCGCGGCGCGAGGTGGCGGCTGGTTGGTTCTTGTTTGTACTGGGTCTTTGTCGTTGGGTTGGTTCTTTCCACATCACTTCCTTGAACAGTTCTATGCATAACTAAGACCTCCTCGGTTGTGTTTGCTGATAGTCTTTTCCATGCCGGAGATCTCTCCTCTAAATCACTGCACGTGGTGAGATGCTTTTAATGTGAGCTCCTTCATTTGGATGAACTCTTTGAGCAGTGTGTCGACTATTTGCTTCAGACCTTTCACATTTTTAGTAAACGTCGCGATTTCCATGAGTGCGCTCATGAAACGCTCATCACAGCTGGTTATTTTTGTAAGCAGGTCACTGCTGCCATCACAGATCGGAATGTCCGGTGTAGTGTGTTCTCTGGCAGGTAGAGCAGGGAAATCTTCAGCTATATCAGTTCCGTCCGTTCATTTTGGTTCGTGGAGTCTTCGGTGGTGGTCTTCACCGCTTTCTTGAGTCTCAACTATTTTGCGTGAATTACTCATGTTCCAAAGTTCAAGAGGAGCGTTTGAGCCCGTGTCACTGAGCTGTGAGCCATCATTTTGCCTCCTGTCGCATTCTGATGAGACTCTTTCATTGCCGCTGGTGTAAGTTTGGCTTGGTTTCACTTTTTTTGTTGGGTGTGCAGATTGTTTCTTTCTGCGTTGTTTTTTTCATCCTTTCACTACTGGGGATCTCCCACTTGCTTTCGCATGTTTCTTCCTTTTCCGTATCCACGAGTCTCCTTCGCGAGCGCTACACTTCCGTATTCGGCCTCACAAGGCGAAACCGACTTTGCAGCGTGGGGTAGAGCTTTTATTAGTTTTTTTTTTATGAGATAGCTGTCAGAAATTTCCGCTCGGTTTTGTTTTCCCCTTCTGGAGACTTTCATCTAAATTTGGAGCCCACCCGGCTCTCCTCCGGCAAAGATGTGTTAGTGTACATTGTCCAAAATGGCTGCGCCCAGGGTCTTGTCGGCCGAGAAAGTAAGACGGCTTCTATTTCCTCTTTGCGCCTATTTTGGCGAATATTCGCTCGTCGATGCCACCGAAGATGTTCGCGAGTCGCTTAGAACCTAACACACCGTACTCCCGGCAGTTGTTGTCTTGTTTGGAGGTCTTGAAAATTTGAAGCGGTGGGTTAGGCTTACCCGGTTGCTCTTGCTTTCGAAGCTTTTTCCGGAGCCTTGAGCCGTTTCCAGGTAATGCCTTGGTGTGAAGGTGTTCTCCGGATGTTCCGCTGGCCTTCGATGCACGAGGGAGAAGCGTGCGGACGATATGTTTGAAATGAAATACGTTGAATGCAGGAGCTGGCGCGCACCGCTGCTAGCGAGTTTGCGCATTGTTTTATTGTTAAATTGCACTGGTGGGTGAAAAACGACCCCACCGAGAAATGCTTTCTTTACGGCCCTCCTCCGTAACAGCTTTGCTGATTAAACGTTGCGACCTTGATTGAAAAAACTTGAAACACGGTTTCGAATTGAAATGGCTTCAACGCAATTAACAAAATATAGAGCTGAACTTCAGTGTCCATTCAAACAGCGTGCTGAATTATTCGTATATCTTTGTGGACATAAGCTGACATAAGCTGGGAATGTCACCATACTTTCTATCTACCGCCGACATCACCGACCACCCTAACGACAGCTCAGAGACTACATGAAAACTCAGGGGAAAAACCCTCATCACAATGTGCTACTTCACAACAGTACAAACCAAGAACTCTCCAAAGTGTATGCGTTAAGTTTAATATTGTATGCATTTATTCCAGTAAATTATACACAAAGTTCACAAAAAGCAAAAAATTTTTAACATGTTTTAAAATTGTATCAAAATCAATTGTTCAAAGCATAAATCAAGTTCGCAAGCACAATCTTTAAACCGTAATTTTTCTTTTGATATTTTACTGCAAGCTTGTGTCAAATTAAAAAAATTAAAATTTTAAGTTATACTTATTATATCACGACCTTAAATAGGAAACTTTCGATTAATTATCGTCCGTTTTCTATTTCAGTGAGCTGCACAGTTCAATCAGCTACAAGAATCGATAGAGCAATAACCATAAGTTGTTATTTTTTGCTAGCATTTCGGCTGCGCCAATATAGCAGCACGCCCTTTTTTACTTAAGATAATCCTTTCACCAAGCCATCTTATGAAAATAGTATAAGACGGCATAAATACACAGGGTTCAGGTATTGGACGGAGCACACTTAACAGTAACATTTTGCCTAGCAGAATGGCATTCTTTAGTTAGATATGAAGTTCTCTGGAACCTTTAAGGTACTAACACAGTCATTTATGCCAACCTATACATTTCCTAAATTTGGCAAAAGACTCCAAAATAGGAGACATCAATATATGATGCGTTTTTTTCGCGATGAGCAAGACGCAACCAAGGAGAATTTGAGACACAAGCGGAAGTTCGTTAACGGACCTAAGTACAACGCTCTCAAAGCTGTTATCTGATATATTTTCATTACGGCTAGGGTAAAATTATGGCCACAAGTAATTAAAAATTTTGCGGTGAATATCAGCAGTATTGGAGTGATAGTTACAAAACAAAGCAAATGACACGGGCTAAGGAAGAAGGCACAGACAAGCGCTTATCTGTGCCTTCTTTCTTAGTCAATTGTCATTTGCGCTGTTTTGTAAGTTCAGAATAAACCAACTGGCCCCAATTGAAACGCAATGGTTTGATAAGATGGGATTGGGCTCATTTTGAAATGGCATACAAAAAGTGATGCGGTATTCTAAAGAAAACGTCATTTAAACTGACTTTCAAGAATGGTGCGACGGGGAATTTTATGTAAAGGCATTAAACATATGCAAAAGGGCTTCGAGAGCAGTAGAACTATACATGTAGAACAGGTGGGTTCTCTTGGCACCATTAGGAGCTCTTTTTGAATACTTCGGTAGGGTAATTTTCGTACGCACGCCTGAAGGCACTCAAAAAGTAAGCAGTCTTCATTGAATTGCCATGAATTTGCAAAACTCTACACAAGAAGGCTGCTCATACATTGTTGTTCAGCTTAGTGAAGTGGCTTGTACCTTTCGAGCGGGGGGGGGGGGGGGGGGTTGCTTTACCAAGGCTTGCAAGCTCCAGCTATTTAGTTAAGTACTGAAATCATAAATATAGCACGAAAATACATATATAACCCGAGTTACTCCGTAGGGGCGGAAGAGACGAGATGAATTCACTGTTCCGCATATCTCAGTTCATTTCCATTTTTCGTTCATTCACATCGTCATTGACGTTCAGCACAAGTCGCTTGCCCATCTCCTTATTGCCGTCTGAATTCATGATAAGCCTGCTCAGAATATAAAAACGTCTGAAAACGCGCAGTCTGAACAGTGAAGCCAAAAGTAAACTCCCATTGGGCAAATCCACGCGGCGTGATTTAGTCCATGAAGCAGCCGGATGTGGCTCATTTTTGATACGAACTACCACCTGCGCACAAGTTTTCATGGCATTATTTCACCAATTTTCTTGCTACCCATTTTTTATCGGATAGTTGCAGAAATGTTCTTGTCAGTGCAGTTTTATCTGTGTTAGTTCCGCTTTCTGGATCTGGCTCATTTCGTAAACAAACACCACATATAACTTCTCTTACCCCCATCTCTTCTTCCAACCACCCCAAACAATTGTGCAAACCTTCATAATGATACTACTAAACCGTATTTGCTCGACATAGCAATAGAGCGTGTCAGTACCTACTATATTTCCTGTAATATTCCCGCCAGAAAACTAATAAGGACGATATGTAAATGCAGTTGTCGAAGGGTTAATCTATGACCAGAGTTTGGTGAACTCACTCATGAGTCCACTCACTCAGGCTCATTTGTACTCAAACTTACGCGTGAGTTTGAGTTTGAGTGTGCGCGAGGCCAGTATGCATAGTAATTGAGTTTGAGTGAGTTTGAGCCGTGTGAGCCTGACTGAGTTTGAGTCCGATTGAGTTTGAGTACGCCTGAGACCTAGTGAATTCTTGTTCATTTTGACTTCTGGGCACATTTTGAGTTTGAGTACAATTTCAGTTTGAGTACATATTGATTTTTGACTCCATTTTGAGTTTGAGTACGAATGAGTTTTGAGTTCATTTTGAGATCTGAGTTCATATGAATTTGGAGTTCATTTTGAGTTTGAGTACATATGAGTAGGCTAGCAGCAGCTATGGTTAGCTGATAAGTTTCATGCGTCACTGTGGGCTCGGAATTCAGGTTACCTGCGGGTACGGCACCATTCGCGATGCGTATGATCTGTTGGGATGGAGGGGTGTCTGATTTTTTTAGTTTCTTGTTGAATTTTCATGACCCTAAGCACTTGCTGTATGCCAAGTTTTCGTGGATGGGCGCGGGAGTGATAATTGTTTGGTGAGGTCATAAAAAGGGTTGTAATAACTCTTCCTCCTATGGATCAACTAAGAGTTTGGGAAAAGGTGGTGGGAAAGCGCACTGCGGCGCTTGCTTGCTTGTTGTTCGACTGCTACTGCTAACGGCTTGATATACTAGGGGTCACAAAGGAAGAGGTAAGAGCCGGGGGGAAAGGGGGCGAGGACTGTCCCTTCTGCTGTTTCAAAAGAGTTAGCTGAATTGACTGGGCAACGCCCATTTAGGCAGAATAATGACAGCATTAGATTGGGTGAAATGTCAAACTGATGACGCTAAGGCGTGTAAGGTATCAAATGAAAGGTCCCATTAAAGAAATCACGCAGGGTAACTAAAAAAATTGCTGCCTGATTGTAGTCATCAGGCAGTCATAATGAGTGATAAATTGGGTTAAAATTCAAAACGATGCGGCGAGGGCATCTTGGGAATCAAATTCAAGGTCTCGATGTGGGGAATCATTCGGGACAAAATGAGTATGGTTATATGATGACGTATTCATGGTTCGTCATAGATTCGGTTAAAATTTACGTTCATTGTGCTAGGGCGTGTGGGGTATCAAATTAAATGTCTCGATGAGGGTAATCAACTCGTCCTGATTATTATCATGACATACGCAAGCTGGGTCATAAATTAGGGTAAAATTCACAATGACACCAGTGGGTGTGCGGGGCATCAAATTGAAGGTTCCGATGAGGGAAATCACGTGGGGCAAAAATGCGGTATGGCTATATCTTGAGATAGCTATGCTTAGTCATTGATTGGTTTAACATTCAAATTGATTCCGATAGGAAGTCATGGGTATCAAATTAATGGTCTTGATGAGCGGAATCACGTGGGAGAAATAAAAATGCTTCCTGGTTATAACAATGAGATAGTCATGGCGAACCTTGTATTGGGTAAAAATTCGAAGTGACCATGCTAGGGCCTGTATGGTGTCAAATTTACGGTCTTGACGAGGGGAATCCCGTGGTAGAGATAAAAAAGGCTTCGTGGTTCTAATCATGAGATAGTCATTAGGACTCATAGATTGGGCTAAATTCAAGGTGAGGCTGGTAAAGCATTTGGGGTGTCAAATTGAATGTTTCAGTTAGGGGAACCACGTCGGACATTTAAATAATGCGTCCTGGTAACAGTCATAAGAGTCATGGTAAGTTTGACTGGTATGAATACCATATGATCCTGCTAGGGTGTGTGGGGTATCAACTTAAAGGTCTCAGCGAGGGGGATAACATGGGACAAATATAAAAATGCTTTATAATTATTGTTGTGAGGATATAGCAAATGGTATCTTTATTTATTTGCTGGGTAGGGTTTAACCCCAATTCCCTGCCAACCCGTAAGGAAGTTGTGCTATATACATGCGAGGGCATGTCCAGCGATGTCCATCAATACGGTATATAGTAATAAATATATTGGCGTCTAATTGCTAAATCATCGAGGCAGGAAGGCATGGGGTAAGAACAAAAGCCGTGCCAAGCTCTCGAACATAAATCCCCAGACTCAAAACCTCTCTGCTAATAGCTGCCATTCAACGTTACTTCCTCCATTTCCCTGTGCCCCAACAAACAAGCAAATCCTTCGACACATATGGTGTTGTGGAAATTGTGGACAACCATAGGTAACAGGGGGGATCACAGCTCATCAGAAAGGCGAATTTCACATTTGTTTATGAATAAGCCTTGCGGTCGCGTTTCGCGTCTGTAATTTCCTTCCCACAGTGTACTACGTGCACTCGAATTCAGAATTGGCCAATTAAATGTGAGACATTATTAACTTGCTAGAGTGTAGGAGATAGAGAGGCAACAGAGCCACCAAGACATAAACAGACATTGCTACAGGAGGAAAACACCTCAGAAAAATAAGCAAGCGCAGTTTGTGTGTGTGCGTTCGATCTAATTTTATTACAATGAGAAATCAGCACAAGATATCAAAACGAGCACATGATGACAATGTAACAAAAAAGAATTAACTCGGGCTCTGCAGTTCAACAACTACATCTTAAACACAATAAAAGAACAGATGACTGCAGCAACACACACACGCACGCAACACACAACACACGCAACAAACATGCGCGTGTGCAGAACTTCCACAACACACGCAACACACACACGCACAGATACACAAACACACGCGCACACATACGTACACGCACACGCACACGCACACACACACACGCACGCACGCACGCACGCCCGCACACGCGCAAGCACGCACGAACACCCGCACGCAGGCACGCACGCACTTACCAACACGCCCGCACGCGCACGCACACACACACACACGCACACACGCAAGCACGCACGCATGCACGCACACGCACACGCGCACATGCGGACGCACGCACGCACACGCACACGCACACGCACACGCACACGCATACGCACACGCCCACGCACACACGCACACGCACGCACACACGCACACGCACACACACACGCGCGCGTGCACACACGGACGCGCACACACACACGCACGAACGCACGCACACGCACGCACGCACGCACCAACGCGCACGCACACACACACACGCACGCTCAAGCACATGCACACGCGCATGCACGCACGGATGCACGCACACGCGCACACGCACACAAGCGCACGCGCACTCGCACTCGCACTCGCACACGCGTGCATGCTAGAAATTAACAGCTGGGTACGGTGGCGGTAATTGCTTACAAGGATAGCGTAGTGCTGAGCCGAGATACGAGAGCTCATCCCACCTAGCAAATGCTAATAAAAACTAATACAAGTGCGTCAGCAAACAACGAGGCAGTTTTCTGTTTCTCCCACGTGATTTCCCTCCTCGAGACCCTCAATTTGATACCCCACATTCTTTACATTCTTTGGCGCCACATATCTCTGAATTTTAACCCAATCTGAGACTATCCATGACTCCCGTGTTACACCGTTCGCTATTTTCGATATTTTTAATTTTTAATTTTTTTAGATTTTTAACATTTAGTTTAATCAATTGTCTACACTTACGCTTTTTTAATTACTACAGGTTGAGCTTCCGTGATATCTGCATTTTTGTGTAAATGCAGGGCGTCATACGATCCTGGTTGGGGTAGCGAGAGGGGAGTTCTCGGCAAAGTATGCTACGCAATAAAAAGCAAAGGCATATCCATGAACGCTTCGCGCTTCAGAGATTCGCGGGGACAGCTCGCTTTGACGCAAGGCATTTTTCAAGGATGCAGAGCAAGAATGCACGTAACCGTACCATAAACAGCTTCCACATAAATGAACGAAGCAGTGAGCCGACATCCCCTCGCCCGATCTTGCTTGTTTCGACCCAAGGGCCCAGCACACCATCGAGTCTGGATGGCCTCTGTCATTACCACGAACACGGAGCCCACATCATGAGTTTGGTATCCAATATATCCGTACAATTGCTTGCAACCAGCGCTAGTCTTCATGGGCAGCAGGTATAGCTGTATTAAATCTGCGACGAAAATTGTTTCTGACCACACAGGAGCTACGGTGTCATGTCGTGCCGAATGCAAGAGTTTGAGCGCAGGAATTTGCGCCAGTAATCTTTTCACCACGCGCGAAGTTGAGAACACTGAATGCCATTGAAATCAGAGTCCATCTGATCCACAGTTAATTCCTAGCACGAGAGAGTTGTGTGGCCCTTTGAGTTGTGAAATCATTTTGAGTTCTCAGCCCAGTTCGAGTTCTGAGATCATTTTGAGTTTTGAGTACATTTTGAGTTGTGAGTCCATTTTGAGTTTGAGTCCATTTTGAGCTCTGAGTAAATTTTGAGTTTGAGTCCATCTTGAGTTCTGAGTAAATTTTGAGTTTGAGTCCATTTTGAGTTCTGAGTACATTTTGAGTTTGAGTCCGTTTTGAGTTTACGTCCATTTTGACTTCTGAGTACATTTATGAGTTTGAGTCCATTTTGAGTTCCCATTAGATTTTGAGTTTGAGTACATTTTGAGTTTGAGTAGATATTTAGTCTTGAGTACATTTTAAGTTCTGAGTACATTTTGAGTTTGAGTCCATTTTGAGTTCTGAGTACATATGAGTTTTGAGTCCATTTTGAGTTTGAATACATTTGCAGTTCTGAGTACATTTTGAGTTTGAGTCCGAGTGAGTTCTGAGTTTTGCGCTCAATGTAAATTTGTGTTTGAGTGAGCGCAGATGTGCTGCTGGGAATTGAGTTTGAGTGAGTGACGATTCCAAAAAAAAAATTGTGAGTGAGTTTCAGTGAGCCGCGAAAACTTTGCCGAGGTATGTCTATGACTATCTTTTTCGAAGCCTATTTTGCCTCAGACTCAAGGGTGATTTTCAGTCTTAGGGTACATCAGCCGTGTATGCCCGGTTTTAAACCTTGGCTGTATTGATATAGGTGCAAAAGTCATTTTAGATTCGTGCCCTGAAAGTGTCATCCCCCAGATATAGAGTAAAAATACGTTTGGGTGCACGCAGGAACTGCATGCGCGTATGGAAAAAATAAGCCGTACAGTGTAGCATAGTTTTGTCCCTTCCCATTTGCTCTTCGCCGAACGAAAGATGAGGCTACTGTGCGTCCAACGAACGTGACTTTCCATTATTCTAAAAAGGCCCCGCAGGCCGGACCTCTCATAATAGAGTACCTGTCGCTTGAAGCATGCCCAGTGGGCCTGTGACAGGAATTTGCACTGAAATACGACAAAATAAAAATAATTCCGTAAACGCACACCCGCTTTGCCAGTAAAGAAGTCCTTAGTAAGCATCAGCGGTCTCACGCTTCAAAGTCACGGAAACAGACGGCACTACACCAGGATTTTTCATGTTCATAGTTCCAAAGTCACGGCGTCCTCCATTCCAAGTCCCATCAAACCAGTAAATGTGATGTGGCACCTTGCTGTTCCTGGTGGCACTGTGCAAAGAATATGTCGTTTTCCATTCACTTGAAGATGGCTTTAATTATCAGCATGCGCACTTGCGTAAAACAATTGTATAAAACGTATTTTAGCTCTTTCCCGAACTGTGCTTGTACCTAATTACACAGGGGTGCTGGCGGCCTCCCTCAAAGTGGAATGACTCCTTTTTCTATGTATGTATTCTTACACGAGGATATTTTGGGTACGAAAATGAACAATCCATGTGAGGGTATCTTAATTATCAGGGCTACAAAGGAACGGACTCCTATTTATGTCGATTGAAGTTTGTTAAGCAAGAAGGGGAATAAAGGCATAAAAACAGTAAGGAAACAGAACATACCACATGGGCGTTATTATTACATACAAACATAGAACGAAGATACATTATAAATACCACCATACAACAAAGAACCCCTGATATAAATATCTTTCGGCGCGAGTGATCCTGGCTAACAGACCTGTTTGCGGTTCTGCAAAGCGTAACGGTTCTGCAATTCGGCATGCTTCGACCACTTTACGCGTGACCTGCCGTCTGTTTAAATATAATGTTTGCGGCGAGAGATTTCCGCACATAGACACACTTTCCGCCGCGTGAGCACAGATGGAAACAAATCGGACATACACATGTTGTGATGCTCTCGGAATCGTTAAGTATTGCAGGGCTGTGTTTGGCAGTGGACCCACAGACTCACCACCTGTGCCGTTTGGCACATTGTTGCTTTTAAAAGCGCCCGCTCCGTTAGTTTACGTTGTTTCGCGAACCTGTCGCTCTCATTGTAGCGAACAAAACCAAAAGAAAAACCAAGATAGAACGAGCAGACAAGCGGCGGCATTGAGCATAGCGAAAGTGTGGAGAGGACGGTGGTCGAGAGGGGGCTTGCATGACGTGCTCTGCGGGAGCGATGCGCTACGAGGTAGCGCCAGAGTATCCCGCACCATAGTGCGTTCGCCGATGATGCGCTCACTTCATGCGACGAAGACAGTGCTGCTGAAGCCGAGGCTCAGCGCCGCCAACGCCACATACGCAAACTCTAGTGGTGGATGCTCTTATGGGTCTCACTCCCAGTGTGGTTCCTGGCAAATGATATGCTCGAAGTATGCTCGAAAAGGTATGCTCGAAAAACATGTGACATAAATATTGACGGCGCAGGTTCGCCGGTCAATGGATACAAACATGTTTTGTTTAATAAACATTTTAATAAACAGAATAGAACAAATGCTGCCTGCAGATCTTAGATTCAGTATTTGCTGTTATATGCAATGTACCATGTCTTTTTATTGGACTACAGTATATGGAAGTATCTCTGAGTTTGCTTATTTTACGACAGAAGGGACAAGCGTGCAGAAGCGAAGTATTGTTTCTTTTCTATATTTCGTGACTTATGGGCAAGCCAACAGAATAGCGTAGGACGGCAATCTCTTTCCCTCCAGTGTGCGTACTTTGCATGAAAAGAATAGCAAAGGTAATGCTGGCGACACATGATTTTTGACGGCTGCAGTTGTTTTCAACTTTGGGGCTTCGCCCACGGCAACTGTTGCTCGTTTTGACTGAAATATGTTTCTATACAAACTTTACACCAAAATGACATGCAGGTCGAGAGAAAGTTTTTTTTTCTGCCGTGAACGAACAAGGTAGAAATATTGTGAAATCTGGCCAGACTCTGCACGGGCGCTTAGTTTGGCGCCCACTATCTCTGTATCCGCAAATCTGGCATACTTGTAACAGGGAAAGCTGACAAAATGTTCACAATAATATGTGTCGAATAGCGCTTGTCTAGAATATATATAAATGTACGCAAGAAAGATTGACTGCTGTGCTGTTTCTAAAATAGCCCCACATTAAAAATCCAAACAAAAAAAACGCCTGTTTCGATTTCCTTCAAAAGAGGGGAAACGAGAGTCCTCAAAAGGGGCCAAAAATTCTCCTTAAAAATATTTTGTATCTATTTTGGTACCTAAGATATAGGCGACCGATATCCTGCGTTCGAGACGCGTTTCCGTGCTGTGTGCTCCACTACTGCCGCTGCTTTTGTAGAATTGTGCTTTGATAAAAAAGTGACTGTTTAGATTTTTGATGTCCTTCTGTAAAAAAAAATCGTCGATTTTATTCTTTTTTATTTCCGATGTGTCCCCTATAGGCGCCAAATTAGCGACTCCTCTAGCCAAGAATTACGAAAAAGCGCTATTCGGCAAGCGTAATTTTTTTTAGCAACAAACAAGGTGCACTGTAACAAACCAAGCGTTTTCTTGGTGTGAAGACTTCCACAACTGACCCCGTGCAAGCCACTTGTTAAAAAAGACGCACTTGTTTAAAAATGGGGAACTTGCCTAAATATCGAAAAATAAACAGCAATTTTTGTTGATGTAGGAACATACCTACAATTACCAGTACATACCGATAGCGTGTAGAACAACTATGTGCAGTTTAGTTAAAACAGAGTGCCGGTCGCGGCAGAAACAAGCTGACAAAAATCTGGTAGGCGTGAGCGTTCATAAGCGATTAAAGTGAAATAACTTGGACGCCTGGTAATTTTCTCGATAACGTGGTGGAAATTCAAAACCATTTCTTTTCTATTTGAGCCTCTTGAAAGTTATGATTTTAACAACAACATTAAAATGGAAACGTTCATCACAATTTCTGTACAACTTGGACGTTCCCACAATCAAACACAGCCCACGAAACATCTTGTAAATGTCATTTCAATAGTATCTCTTCCTGCTGTGCAATGTAAACGAAAAATAGACAGGGCCATATCATAGAGACTACAAAGCAAATTTTAGACAGCTGAATATGTTGGGTCCTATACTACAACCGACTCTTTACCTAGCCTCACTAGAAGTTCACGCGCTCGATGACGTGTCCCGGGATGCTCGTTTCGCAGCTCCTGCTAGTCTTATGGTTGCTAATGTGGAGAAGATTCCTACCTTATTACTTATTTAAATAGCCGTTATATCTTCACCCTCGGGGAAGCAAATGTCGTTTGTTTGTTGGAGTGCGCCCAGCTTGCATCACCTGCGGAAATGCGTCCATCGAGAGAGGCAGGGACTTTTTTCCTATAGTTACTGCTCGGAAATCAATGCACAGAACCTGGTGCACCCGCCCCGCACGGGGAGAGTTTGTTTGGGCAATATTGGCTAATCACTCTAAGTGGGTATGCGTGGGTTGACGAACGTGCGCTCGAGGTACGTGTGCACGAGCGCTCTGACTTTCCTTGGGGGGTTTTTGGCGCGCACGAACCTGGAATTTATGGCGGATAAGAACGGCTCCGCTGTTAATTTATACTAATAAGTCGTTAACACGCGTTTGTAAGTGACCCACTCTGCTCTCTTCCCGCCCCTTTACGCTACACCTGTCAGCTTCCGTTCTATTGTCCGCTGAGTCGACGTCCCTTTAGTGGGCCCCCGAATTTCTCAACCCATAGATGAGTGCTGATAAGATGCCGCGGTTATACACTACACTCTTCAAGGAAAATGGTAGGCTGCCATTGATTACCTGAGAATGCTTTCGGAATGTACTCCTCCAAAATCTTGTCTTTTTTATTGTGTCGGACTCATTGTTGGGGTCCTATTAACCGTCTCATTATCACTGAGTTATTTTTAGGATCTGGGGACACTACTTCGCCCAAGTAGACATATCAGCTTACCACCTTCACTGCCTGGCAACCTGTCTCAAACCGGCGTCCTCTCCCGATGCTAATGGGCATTACTTCAGCTTTGTGCAAGATATTTTCGGTCCTACAATTTCACTAAGCTTGTCCAGAGCGGGAATCAAGCTTCGCAATTCGTTCCCCAAGTTACATGTCAAGGCAACGTCATAATCAAATCTGAGGTTACTGAGGTTCTCTCGTTTACCCCTTACGTCCACCCATTCCCAATCCGGCGTTCAGAATACCACTCGTGTTGTGAGTACCATACAACAACAACCACGACCACCAATACCATTGTAGAGATTGTGTTCCCATGCCTGACGCTCTTTCTTAGAATATATATATATATATATATATATATATATATATATATATATATATATATATATATATATATATATATTGTTGCGTCTTGTCAAAGAGGTACACCGGGAGGTTGTCTTCACGAAGACACAGGGGCAAAGAGTTTATTAGGTGGGGTGCCTTATTTGCCAGGTGAAACAGACAGAGCACACCGGTTGGTGGTTAGTAATATGGCGACCAAAAACCAAGCACACCAGCCGCTAGCTAACGCGTTCTTCGTCGTCTTCTGCTGCGCCGAATCACACGGCACATACCCCCGCGAGAAATGAGCTTGTCCGTTAGCATTTCCATCCTTTTTGATAGTGCTTTTTGCCAGAGGTTTGCACTTGATATTACCTCCTCGACTCGAAGCTACAATAATGTGCGGGAAATGTTTTCCGCTGGTAGATGCATTGTAAGACATTCGCAAAAAGTATTGTATCATGCTGACCACAGACCATTTCTGGGCGAGATCGGGAGCGTCCTGCGGCGGTTAGGCTGGTTGGAGCGACTTCACAAGTAACATCGGCGAGCTGCCGTAACACCGTGTACGGGCCGAACAAACGCCGCATAAATTTTTCAGAGAGTCTCCGGCGCCTAACTGGAGTATACACCCAGACCTGGTCCCCAGGGCAGAAGGATGCATGTCGGTGGTGGAGATTGTACCGAGCGGCGTCAGAACGCTGGTACTTTTGTATTCGCTGACGTGCCAGTGCGCGTGCTTCTTCGGCGCTACACACAAACACGTGAAAGGGGCCATCTTGGTCATCGTGGATGTCGGGTAGCAGTCAACCATTGGGAAATGTTCCCTACTGTATACTGGTGATAATGGCGTCATTTGCGTGGTCTCTTGTTGCACCGCATTATACGCGAAGGTTACGTTAGGCAAAACGGCAACCCACGCCTTGTGTTCCGCATTGGCGTACATACCGAGAATGTCGGCTATTGTTCAGTTCAGACGCTCTGTTAAGCCGTTGGTGTGGGGGTGGTACGCGCTGGCCGTTCAGTGGGAGGTGCCGCTCAATCTCAACACTTTTCGAAGCAGTTGCGCCGTGGAGGCCGTTCTTCGGTCGGTAATCCCCATAGCGGGTGCTCCATGCCGCAGCATAATTCTCGGTAGGAACATCTGCGCAACCTCAAGTGCTGGAACCCGTGCAAGCGCCTTTGTTTCGGAATACCTGGTTAAGTAATCCGTGGCGACTACTGTCCCTTTGTTCCCCGCTGTGGAAGTTGGAAAGGGACCGAACAAGTCCATGCCAACTTTTTCAAAAGGCGTTTTAGGCACGTGAACGGGCTGCAGAAATCCGGCTCGGCGACTGGGTGGTGTTTTGCGTTTCTGGCAATACCGGCAAGTTCGTGCATTTTCCAGTACGGTGCCCGATAGCTTCGCCCAGTAGTACTTCTGCTTTATCCGTGCCAGGCTAGGTGTGTAAGCGAAGTGACCCTCGCTAGGCTCACCGTGACAGGCCTGCAAGATTTCCTTCCTGAGAAGTTTGGGTAAACGACGCAGGATATCGTCAAAAGCTGCTTGCTGTTCATCCCTCCAGATGAAAGCTACATCGTCACGTGTGAGGCGAGTGATGAGAGCCGCAATGGGGGAGAAGTTCGCTATGAATCTCTGATAATAAGAGTACACACCTAGAAAACTTCGAATGCTCGTTTTGTTGGTAGGGGTGCAGAACATTGACATGGCATCAAGTTTGTCAGCATTCGGGCGTACTCGGCTCGACTGACAACGTGACCTTGAAATAGTAGTGCTTCGTACCCGAAGTGGAATTTTTCTGCTTTTAGTGTCAGTGTGGCCGATCGCATAGCCTGAAAAACTCAGAGTCAATCGCTCCAAGTGCTCTTGAAAGGTCACGTTTGCCACTTTTGAAAGGTCACGTTTCCAGACACGTTTGCCACTTCAATCCAGACAAAATCGAGTCCATCATTCTTTGAAATTTCGAAGGCGCTGAGCACAAGCCAAAAGGAAGAACTTTGAATTCATAAAGCCCGTCGAGAGTAACAAATGCGGTGTTTTCACGGTGACGCTCATCGACTTCAATTTGCCAGTATGCGTCCTGTAGGTTCATTGACGAAAAGTAGCGGGCATCTCGTAATCGATTGTGTGAGTTACTAATCTCGGCCGAGGATATACATCTTTCTTGGTTACTTGGTTCAGTTTGCGCTAATGGACGCAAAATCTCACGCTGCCATCCTTATTGTTGACCATGACGACGGGTGACTCCCAGGGGTTTCTCAATGGCTGAAGGACGTCGTAATCAAGCATCTGGTGCAGCTGCAACCTTATGGCATCGCGTTTTTTCGTGGACACTTAGTATGGGTTCTACCGAACTGGTCTTTAATTAGCGGCAGTAAATATGCGGTGTTGACCAACTGGGTTTGGCGGACGCCCAACGTCGACGGAAAGCAGACCCGAAAAGCATTTAAGAGCTCAGAAAGCTAGCGTTGCTCGGTGGCGGGGGTCGCGGTTATCGTCCATTACGTGCTTATTTAGCACCACGGCCGAAGCTTTACTCTGCAGAACGAAGCAGTCCGTTGCGTGCCGATGTCTTCAAAGACGGCTACCGCCATTCTCTTGGCGACTCGTGAAAGTTCGTTGGTAAAGTTTGTGAGCAGGACCTCCGCTTCGCTGCACGCTACCGTCACCAGCCACTAGCAATGGCGACCCCACTGTCCCAAGAAGAAGGGGACTCAAGACCTCGGCAATACCAGGGCCGCTGAATAGGTCATAACACCTAACGGAAACAAGCACGCAGGCCATTGGTGGCAGGCTAACTTTGTCGCCGACAATTGGCAGTTGTGTGGGTCGGCTTCCGGTATGCTCTGGTGGGTTCTCCTCGGTAGAAAAAATCGGAAAACCTTCGCCGGCATTGAATACCGCATCATGCATGCGCAAAAAGTCCATACCTGTAATAAGGTCTCTGCAGCACTCCGGGAGGGCGACGAACATGCCGACGGAGTCGGAGTCGCCAATGCGGACCCTCGTAGTCCGAATCTGATGTCCATACCATTAAGTCTTGGCCTTTCTGAGCCTGTCAGAGAGTTGCCGAATAATTATCGAGTTGTCTGCCCTGGTGTACACTAATGCGGTCATTTCGTATTCGTCGAGAAAAACTTAAAGTTCGGCAAGCGCATTTACGTCGACGTCGAAGTTTTGGGCTGCTGATTCCCCAAACTGCCGGTGGTAGAGGGAGGCCTACGGAGATTCGACGACTACTGGCATCCCTGCTGCCAAGGTTGCGTCATCTAACTTCCCCGTGGTGGCGTTGGGGACCGCCGTGTAGGTTGCCCTACAAGAGTGCGGTGGCTAGGCGAACCTTGGAAAAGCTGGGAACGGCGAACGCGATCCACGGAGTGGTGCGGTAGCTCAACGGTCGGTGAGGTAGTCAGAAGTGGCGACCGGTCTTTCTCCGAATCGGGGCCACCCGCCGCGGTGGCTCAGTGGCTAAGGCGTTGCGCTGTTGAGCACGAGGTCGCGGGTTCGATTCCCGGCCGCGGCGGCCGCTTTTCTGATGGAGGCGAAAAGCAAAAACGCCCGTGTGTACAAGATTTCAGCGCACGTTAAAGGTCCCCAGGTGGTCAAAATTAATCCGGAGCCCTCCACTACGGCGCGCCTCATCGCCTGCGCTGCGTCGGTGTGTTAAACCCTACAATAAATCAATCAATCCCAATTGGCGCCGAACAGCGTTGGGTGGGAACCCTGGCAGTCCGATTTCGCAATGCAGGCACCAGCGAATAAATGTTCCCTGGTTCACCACAGTGATAGCAGAGCGGCTGGTGGTCTGGAGTTCGCGAAAAGTCGGTCTTGCCTACTTGGGGACGGTAGTGTTGTTGCGGACGGTCCGAAGAGTTAGGACGATACGGCTGTTGGGCAATAAGACGGACTGCTTGTTGTGGCTAGCATTCGGCTGGGTGCGGCGGGTGGTACGGAAGAGACAGAGCGGCAGGTCTAGTTTTTGCGGCAGCAGCCGCCTATACCTTACTAAAGATACTTATCGAACTCAGTAAATGTTCTGATATAATTAAGAAAATGTAAAAATGAACGCATATATGTACTTCCATTTCAAGCGGGCTGGTTACCTTGTTTTGGTTCCCTAGTTTCAAATACTGCTTGTTTCAACTGAGCTTGTTTCAACTGAGACTTTCATGTTGACTTAGCTGCCATGGTTAAGGAACATTTGCGGTGATCACTGATTTGAAAGCCGCAGAAGGTAAGTTTCAATTAGAGCGACACAGCCGGTATAATAAATGGCTCTTTGGTGAAGTGAAGTACTTTTCATTGAAACGACAAATTCCAGCCATTTCAGGGGACATTTCTCCTCTATCTCTCTGCGCACACGCTACTCTCGCTTCCAACCGCCGATCCAAAATTATTTGCGTTCAAAATGCAAACAAAACGACGGCATATTGGATTACCTACTTGCGAGCGCCGAGCCAGCTACGTGCTGCTCATTTATCTGTGGTGTTACCTTTGTGTTTTTTGATCAATTTTCATACTTTTTTGCTTTATTGTTTTCAATTTACCATTGTTCGTTTTCGTCTTTGTTCGCGTATTTACTGTGTGCTGTTTTTATAACTGTGTCGCTGTTGAGAGCAAAGCACGTGCATAGTGTTTCCTAACGGGAACCTGCTCCGGGATGCCCCATTCTTGTGCTGCGGTATAGTCTGGCCGGAAAGTTCGAACGGCGGCTGTGGCTTGAAATTGTTTAGAAAGTTCCACCCACACCGCACTTGCCCGCCGCTCGCATAAAGAACGAGCTTGCGTGGGGTCGTATTAATGCCGTTCCACCTCCCCAGCGGAGATGGCTGGTCTGGCAGACCTTCAAAGTCAGTTTACGGTTTACCACCCACTTCTCTTAAAGCACTCAAAAACGGCCGACAGGTAGGCGCTACGGCGGCAATAGAGAAATTTTTCTGCCACTGAAACTATGCGTGGCGCCTGGGACGCTCTCCTCAACTGCACCGGGCAGGCAGAAAGGAAAGGGGAGTGTTCTTCCATGATCCCCAAAGTGTGGTTCGGTGGGCCGCCGCTACAGGGCTACGCTACTGGAAAGAGGTTCATTGAGCAAATTATGCTACTGCGGTAAATTCAATAGCGACGCAGACATATATTAGATGTTCATGCACGACATGTAGAACACGCCACCTGAATTTAATTACGTTAATTAAATTAGCAAGGACTGCAGTTTTATTCTATCAAACAAACATGGAACTATACATATTCCGCGGTGAGTGGCCTAGGAGCAGCAGCTTCGTGTTACTTTTACTGCAACATCGAACGACAGGTATCATAATACATATGGAGATAAACGTTCCCAGGACCCAAGATCATGTAGACAGTTCAGCGGTACAATTTCATAATTTGCATTTGGATAGTTCGAATAGAACACGAGCTACAGCTGCTTTCTGTAACTCATCGCAAAACCCAAAATAAATGGTCCTGAAATTGTGGCCCCGAAATGGTCATCGTGTCAAGCGACCCCATAAAGCAACTCGAAGTGTGCTCTATGTTTCAATTGGAGGCGTCTTGCTAGAGTAAATCAGTAAACGATCCTTTCTTTTTAGGGACGTTATTACACATAACTGAAAGAGGCAGAAATTATTCAACGAGTAAATTAGCTAATATAAAACATTGTCTGTTCACGATCATATTCCGCAATTTATGCCAGTCCTAGCTGCATTGGCTAGGAACGGAAAAAAACTCGATGCGCCCCTCATAAACGGCAGAGACGTTCCATCCCAGTCGGTAAGGTATGACACAAAGAGAGAGGTCAGGAACCGAGCACCGAGACAAATATATTTGTTAATATTGGGGAAGAGGGGGAGATTTTGCTCTTCGTGCGTTTGAAGATTGCGACGCACAGGCAGGTTCCGGCCATAAACCATGTGTAGTTTACCTTCTAATGCTTACAGCATTCCAAGATTTATGCTTGCAATTCATTACAAGGCACAACGTTTCTATTCAGCTGTCCTCCCTTTCTTCTGCTAATCCACATTTATTTCGGCTAAAAAGGATGGATGAGCAAGAACTTGGGTAATGCTCGATGTTAGTCATGGGTGCGTGTGTGTGTGAGCTCTCACTTCCTACCCCCGTTTCCCGGTCACCTCCCGCAACTATTTCACGGTAATGGGCACCTGTCGCGAGGTGCTGACAGGCGCACTTGCCACACCTGCGGACGCCTGTAACTAATTGAGGCGCGACGCTTGCAAAGCATCGGTCTAGCCTGGTTGGCACGGCATTCAGCACTATGACGAACTTCTTCTGAAGAGGCCCGGGAAATGTAGCTGTTACGCCTATATACCTTCAATGACCTTGGCCAGCTTAAATTAAGCGAAGGAGAGATGCCACCGCAGCGAGCCCTCGCTTAGCAGCACCCTTTCTCCCCTGTTTCATATTTGGGTTTCAATGGACAGCGCGGTGGGGCTATTATGGAGGGGTTGGTGCTCCAGTCTGCAGCAAACGTCGGCTTTTCACTGCACAATGATGGGTGTGGCCGTACGTGTTTCTTTCTTACAGTTTCTGCGAAAGTAAAGCCATTGAGCGATGTTGGATTAGCGATATACAGTTTTGCTAACAATTGGTACGGCACCCCTGTTTTGTCCCAGTTTCTGTTACTGGAATGTATTCACGGGATCGTCCGATAAGTGAAGTTGGCCCGGGGGTGGGGCTAAGCGCTTTATGAATGTTGCTGTATAAAAATGTTGACCTTTCTAAGTTTCTTGGAGCCGTCTTAAGCGAGTGCAGTGAAGCGAGGAGCACAGCGAATTGAAATAAATACCTGGTACAGCACGTTTTGGCGTGGGGAAAAATCAGATGCATGCACTTAAGGATAAGCAAGGCAATGTCATCACAAATAAGTATAAAATAGTCACTGTAGCCGAGGAGTTCTATAGGGATCTGTACTGTAATCAGGACATACAGGATAATGCCGAACGAGACAGTAGTTCACAGGAGGATAGACATCCCACCAGTAACGACCGAAGAAGTCTTTGAAAGAAAGAAATGAAAGGGGGCTCTGAGTAGGACGGCGGAGAAATTGCTTAAAAAACTGCATCCTGGAAAGTGTCGGGGTTCATCATAAGAAAGGCAATGAACTGAGTGGGGAGGGAGAGTTTCTGTGCTAGGCGAAGAGGACCATATTACACGCTGGTGATGAGAGAAGTGCAGAACGCTGTTCGAATGTTTCTGGGAAAATTCGATTACGGAACCAAGGGGTAGACGAGCATTCGAGGAATAGAGGATATCGAGATCATCCTCCATAGCTAAAATACCTAATACGGTTAGACAAGGAGACACAATAAAATTTTAAAGAAGTATTCCGTTGGATTGGGACAGGTGGGAGTAAGGGTTAATGGAGAATACCGTGAGGTCTTCTCGCCATCTTCCTACCTTGAGAAAATTAATATGCCGAAAGTAATGATCATGGCAGCACAGCGGTCACGGCTGTTGACTAACGTCATGGAGTTAGTTTAAGACTCCGATAATGATATGCCAGCTGAAGAGAAAAGTGTATGACTTCTCCGTACTCACTACAGGTGCTGCAACTTAAATTGGGCACGACAGAAAATGATAGGTGTAACTTGACAAGAGAGAGGGAGTGGGTCGCAGTCCATATTAGTAGAAATTAAGAAGAAGAAATGGACAGCAGTCGAAGGCAAGATGCATTAAGGGTAAGAGAGTGGATCAGGTAAGAAAGATTAGATGGGCTTGTATTTCACACAGGACCGAGGCAATTTTATATCGGGTTAATTGCTTTATTTTTTCTACTTTCCTTTCACACTCCTTGTAAGACTTTCTAATATATGGGGAGAAAGAGTTTCGACTTAGTTAAAAATGTGTTATGAATGTGTAGACATTTTCGAGGTCTTCTCGCCATATTGAGCCGCATGGCTCAACCAACGTGGAAGGCTATAATATCATAAAGTTAGTTTAAGACACCACCTTCTCCGTGGTGCTGCGGGCAGTTTGTACATCCAGACAACGCCGTTCCCACGCATGACATTTTCGTTTTCACATTTTACATCGGGTTAATTGCAAGCACTTTCTAAAGCTGGAAAATTACTGGTTAAAAATGGCACAATTCCTGCACACGGACGCCACAAATTTTTCTAAATCCGCACGTGTGATAGAATATTTAGCATTGTTGCAAACAGGGGGTCTTTTACATGACCAGACACTACTTGGGGGTTTTGTACCCCCTACTTCCCCCGGAAAATGTGATCTTCTTATTTGCTCCTATTTTCGATGTCCAGATTACAATTGAAAATTACTTCGAAAGTGGCCATTTCAAACGCCAAAACTCCCTGGGACAGCGGATGCTCTTTGAATGCTCAGTGACCGCGGATGCTGCCTTTGGAAAAAACTCGCGGCAATAATTCTTAGTGCAGCCATTCATATACCGTGTTTCAATCAAAATTTACTGCTCTTAAACATGCTGGTGTACCGTGTAGGCCTCTTTACTGAATCTCCAAGCCGCTTATTTCCACTTACTTTCACCTTTACTCCACACGCAGTATCTTTGGATATGGCCTTTACATGAAAAAAAGCCAATTGGAACCAGTGGTGTTTTAATCGTCGTGATAAATGATCTTCCCGGGTAGCTCTGTTTGTTCAGGACTTTCTTTCCGGTCATGTACGCGAAATTTGTTTGGGTCGGGTCGGTTGCTATGCATACGACAATTTACCATATTGAAGGGGGTAGTAGTTTTAAGTGCATTCCCTTTAAACTGTCTGGTCGTTTCTGACTAGTCTCTTACAAGCCCGTGTTACGTCGGCATCATTTAGCCTGGAGAAGTAACCAGCAAATTTAAACTTCTGGAGTGGTGTTCTGACACCCATAACCTCTGGTGCTCTTTCAAGCTTCCCTTTGCTTGGTATTGACTGTGCGACGAGTGAATATTTCGATGTCCGGTACCATCTCTCAATGTTCACCTCCGCTCTTTTTGGGCACATTTAACTACGCGCTGCCGCAAGAAACTCTCTTACTTCTTGCTTGGCTGCTATTTTTTTCGCGCCCCAGAAACGACATATCAGGCTGCTTGCTACTGTTTGGCGCTTTATTAGTGCCTGTTTTCCTCTCATTATGGCATTGCAAATCGCGTTTAAGGGTGGAAATTATGTAGTATGCCATGTAGACTCAAAAAACTTACTTTTATCTTTTTGAAGGACATGTAGCATATATGCAGGGCAGTTAATTGTTTTAGCTTTATACATACAGCTTTTTGTACAGCGTTCTTTTCTGCGTTGGCTTTCTTGTTTGTTTTCTTTTGCGTACCGCATTTGCAATTGCACAGCACTCGGCTGTTTCCGCTAGTCCCTAGAATGGGTGCGCGTTATGTCGTAGGTTTTGTTTGATTCAGTTTACTATATAAATATGTCATTTACGTCAGACGCTTGTGGGGCTACGTAATAACAACCCGTTTAAAAAAATGTTTGATATATTTTACAAATATGCGTGCTTGCTTTTTACTTAGTTTTTATATACAGACGTTGATGTTTTTTTATATACATCATGCTTTTTTGTCAGACAAATTTCAGAAGACAAGGTCACCAAGACCATGTATACCGTCGATAACAGGAACGGCTGAAACTAACATCATGCTTTACTTGTGGTTTCTAGCACACACACGAACAGCACAAATTCCAGACTATCCTGCCAGCACTCTTTATTAAAATAATAGCCCATCGCCCTCGATCTCTATATATATGCGACTTTATAACCATGACTGGTTTATGCTTAACATTTATCATATATAATATATCGGCCTCTCGCCATTTTAAAACAAAATGGCGTGTAACCATCGTCTCCGCCACGAAAATGTTCTTCACAGACAACAGAACAAGAAGTGGGCCTACTCTAAATTTAAGGATGAATGTTCGAAAATTCGCATCACCTACGCAGTAATCTACTAGAGTTCGAGGGACACTGCCATTTTCAGGACTTGAGGTCATGTTCTCTTGATCATCTTGATCTTCTTCTTTCAGTTCATGTTCCTTTGGGTGTAGTCATCTATAGAATCCGCAAAAATTGTTACGAGCTTTGGTTGCAAATAGGCTGCTACCCGGTAAGGGTATTTGGGCTTCTGCTTCTGCATATTGCGGCCCTCAGGAGTGGCCCCTAGGAAAGCCAGTGTGTGTCGGGGGGGTGGAAGGTGGCTGTGCATACAACTTGCGGCCCTCAATAAGGACACCCTAAGGAAAGCGGCAAATCGTCTACAACTTTCCATCGCAGCATAGGACAAGTCTTAGCAAAGCTTTTCCGAGAGCGGGAGGGCGCTATTAAGCACAGCTGCTTTTGATCAAGCATTTTAATTTCTAAGAAAGAAAATATCTGCCGCGAATATGCTTGATTCGTGTAGAAATGTAGGGCAGTCTTCTGCACCGCCCCAGCCGCTCCTCCGCTCTCTACTCCCACCCCTCACGCTCTTTCCCTTCTCCTCTCGCTCCTCTCGCTCCTCTGGCAGGTTTCCCCGCCTTCTCACTGCTCGCGCGCTATCAGTTGGACAGCGTACATCTTTTTCTTTATCCCTTGTTTCTTGTTCTGCTTGGAACAGCACGAGTGGGCGATCTGTTCTTGTAAGACGATAGTGCTTCTTGGTCTACTTAGGCGTGAAAATTTGTCTGGCTGTCTTCTCTCGATTCAGCCACCCGACCAAAAGTTGAAAAAAATTTTTTGAACGAGAAGTTGGTACAGGAAAAACTTTTGCAAACCACTAAGTCTGGAGACACACCTCACACTTGCAACATTGTCCAGGTAAACGAAAAATTTAGGCATTTTAGAAGCCAAGCTTGAATATACGAGTGGTATTTGCATTCAAAATACTTTTTTTCATTCAAAATACGTGACTAGTGATAATGTTTTGACCGAAAACTTAAAAGACAAAAGGCGCTCGCGCTCGGCCCTAGACTCGTAGTGGCATATTAGGTCCAACAGTAACAAAAGGTCCCAGGACGAGCGAGACGGGAGGTCAACAGCATGAGAGGTGAGCGGGAAAGAGAAGAGGTATTTACGTGGCAGGGGCGACAGAAAACTTTAGGTACAGAAAACTTTCGACGACAATTGCAGCAAACTCAGCAGATACGCCGCCTATTTTTTGCGCTTTATCTCGCGCAAGGTGCAGCCTTTCTGCGCCATTCTGAACGTGTTGTTCTTTTCACTTGCTACCTTAAGAACCGACCCAAAAAGTACTTATGTTGTACCTCAAATGTGACTGAGCTTTCCATTGTGCTAATTGATGGGGACATATATGACCTACGCTGAGAGTTTCATTAACTTGGAATGGTTCTGTTCATGTTCTGTTCTGTTCGCCGGAATGGTGAATCCAGGGAAAGACTAAAGTTTCGCGTTCAGCTGGCTCAAAAAAGATCGTTTAAGGGGTTTTGTGAGGTAATTTTGTACCTCAGTTCACCCTGTTATTTTTCCTTACCTTTTTCTGACATTGTACCAATTGTCACTCGAACATTTGTTGGTAGACTCCACCGAAACTTCCTATTGGGATCAAGGGCCTTATCGGGTTTCGAAATCTCGTTATGATGCAACACTTTAAAAAAGTGGCCTCGTATCTGCTCGCTTCCCTGCAAATGTCGTCGAAAGACTACAGCCTTCTGCGTCCCCTGTAACGTAACGTCTCTCCTTTTTCTCCCACCCACCCTACACGCTCTTCGCCTCCTGTCTCACTCCTCCCATAATAAATGATAGAGGTTTGCTAAATCAATTCAATTCTGCCTTCGCACTGCTCGGGTGCCATCACTTGGCACCTTTTCTTACTGGCTTGGCTAGGAGAGTGCCGCCAAGAGGTGGATGCTGGGCGCGAGCTATATTGCATTTTGTGGTCAAAATAATTTTTAAGGCGTTTCTGCTACACTGCTAATATGAGTTTAGTCTTATGGCAATGCCAATGGTTTCTTTTTGCTGAACAACTGGCAAGTATGAAGCATTCCGCTATATTGTGACACAGACAACAGACAACACCAGACAAGGAAATTTTCACGCCTAAGTAGACTAAGAAAGACTCACCTTCAAAGGGAATGTTTATATATGCGGGCAATAACATTGTGTTAACACGGCAAAAATATGCGATTACAACGACAAAAGCCACTGCGACATGAAATGCATTGAAAAGGTACAGCACCGCTCTGTTATTTCACATGAAAACCATGTGTGGTGAGGACAATACTTAGCCTGATATCTCATTATGAGAAATGCGGGCATTTAAATATATATTAATTAGCGCATTTTTCAGTTCCAGGTAACAACTAACCTTTGCAACTCAGATCATCGCTCTCATAACTCGATCCCTGACTAACTCTACTAACTTTACTGAAGAAACCAACGAAACGCTACCATCTTCAACTTTTCAATTCGCGGCAGTAGTTGTTTTGAATATATTGACAATACGCTTGTATAGAGATGTTGTCTGAGCCTCACGCAGCATGGGTATTAAAACAAAAAAATTAATTCCAGTCTTGCCTTTCTCAGGAACAAAATGAAGCGGCCGAGGCCAGCGGCGCTCAAAAGAGAGAGCCAAAAAAGAAAGAGAAAGGATGCTGCAGAGCATGTCAATGCGGAGATATGACACGAATCAACTTCCTTCGTCTAAGGAGCATCATGAAGAGAAAGAGGTCATAACCTCTGAAAGCCATCTAACAGAACAAAGGGAGCACTTTCAACCCGCGCAGGCAAGTGCGTCCGGGACTGTGGAGGGACCGAGAGATCAGCAGCCTGTATGTCAGCCAGCCGGCACGTCCGTAGTCGCATTGGAGGAGCGAAGAGAGCAAGAGCCTTTGGGTATTCAGGATCCAACATCTTAAGACGGGAAGCAACAAGAGCCCGAGCACGAGAGCATGCAGTACAGCGGGTGCACCACTGCAGATGAACTTATAGAAGCCGCACGCACTCAGCGGGTACAGAGGTTGAAGGAACTATACAGCATTGTGAAGACTCTCAAGACAGCCGGTTGCAGGGCGTGCAGGAGACGGAGCAGCATCAGCCCTTCACTGTTGTTGCTTTGGCGGACCAGCACGACTGCTTCAATGAAGGCGTTTTTCGGTGATGCCGGAGGTGGCCGACACCCATACCAGATGACCTGCGAGTCGGCCTGGTAAAGACCGAGCGCGCCGATGCAGAACAAAGATGGTCCGTTCCCCGCACTCAAAAGGCTGCAGGAGAAGGGAAAGTCGTGAGCAGACATTTAACGAAGTCTTGTTTACAAATGCTTAGCAGACGGCAGTCAAGTACTCAAAACATGGCTAGTATATTCAAAATCAAGAAAGTGTGTGTACTGCTTTTGTTGCAAACTT